>NDGN011553359.1:3519-26159 GCA_002564285.1 Tympanoctomys barrerae | reverse complement strand
GACTCATGCAGGATATTAGGATCCAGGCCCTCAGCTGGAGTCTTTAGTGTTTATGTGTGTGGATAGATTTTCTGCACTTGTTGTATAAGATTCTTTGGTGGTTCATTATAAAATACTATTATAAAATGTGTCATGTATTATATTATTTCCCTTGCAAAAACCCCAAACCATGACACTGCCCTTTTACCTGAGTCACAAGTGCTTGTGCCCTTAGGAGCAGATGCCAGAGCCCTTTGCTTGGCTTGGGGTCAGAGAGCCTGGGCTGCCCAGGGGAATTATGGGAGCCAGGGAGTCTGGGCCTCAGGCTGCGGAGGGGAGGGGCTGTCCAAATAGAGGAGAAGCTAAAGCGGGGCCTTGGGGGAGGAGCAGAGGAAACTGAGGACAGGGCAGTGCTGGTAACGCTTCAGAAGCTCTTCTGGAGAGAGAATGCGCAGTGGGTCCCCACCGGCACATCTGAGGTCAGAGAACAGAGCAGGAGTCCAGGGTCTCCTGAGGGAATGTGTGGGTACCCACTATGGATTCTAAGCATGAGTACGTCTGTTTCTACTTGTGAAATCAAGACCCCCGGCTCTGATTAGGGCGAAATCTGGGGTTGGCATGTAAGACTGCATGGCAGAGGCTTCTGGGAAGTAGCCCGGAATCACCGAGTTCCCTGTGGCTGTTTTAAGTTGGCGGGAATGGACCCCACAGGACTGCCAGCCCATATCCGGGCACCCAGAGGGCCAGAGGATGGGCACACCTGACTCCATCTTGTGTTCTTTGAGACATTTGTCTGCTTAGCTTTGTATACTGGAGTGGACTGAGCACACCAAACTGATCACTCATTCAGTTAGCATTAGGGCAAGTTGAACAGGGCAGCTGAGGGGAGTTTTTGGAGCCGAAGGCTGGCAGAACTGAATATGCAAAAGCCGTCGAGAGAGTGAAAATGGAGGCTTAGGGAACGCTGGGGTGCGCTGCATGGCAGGACAGTCCCGCCAAGAGCCAGGCGGGTAGCCGTCATTCTGGGGCTGACGGTGGGGGCAGGGCACCTTCTGCCTCACAGAGTGACAATATGAGGACAGAAACCTGAGTGGGTCTTTCACATAAAGGGGGGACAGTGGGACACAGGGCTTAGCAGGCTGCGGGCTGGTGGCCGTTGCTGGCCCTCATCCTGTGGTGCCAGTAGGGTAGCAGCTGCAGAACTTAACAGCCAGGCTTCTGCAAGCGGGGGGCCATGAGCCTCACCAGAAAGCCCTGCGTAATTCCTGCGGTGAGCTTTGCGTGTGGAGGGAGGAGTGCTTTCAGAGTAATGGAACCCTGTATTCTTGCATCTTGGGTGGGATTAAAGTAACTCAGCATCTATAAAGGATTTAGTACAGTTCCTGGTTCTCATGTGATGTCCTGACTGGTCATGCCCAAGCGTGACTGGTTGTAATAGGGACACCATTATTCTTTTGTTTTCTATTGCTGCAAAAACCAAAACCGAGGTCAGGTGTACTTCGCCATGCTGTTGACCGAGATACATGCAGCTTTGGAAAGTTCAGTGTGGGGGAAAGTACATCTTAGGGATTGATAGAGTATGTTCACTGTTCATTTACAGTACTAGATCTGAGCGGGCCATTGGTGGAGAAATGACCCTTTGCAGTTGACATTTCAGGCAGAGAAAGTGGAGAAAGGCTGCTGCTTTTCCTGCAGGGGCCCATTGTGAGCTAAAGAAGAGTTTGCTTTTATGGCTGTAAGCTGGAATAAATAACAGAATAACAAGAAGATGAGGAAGATGGAAAGCCATCATACCGATATCTTCATTTACTTTGCAGAATACTTTTACATCCTTTTACTTGTTTTTGTTTTTGTTGTTTTGTTTTTGCACTGGGAATCAAACTCAGGACCTTGAGCTTGCCAGGCAGGCGCTTAAGCCACTGAGCCATCTCCCAGCCCTTCATCCTCTTTTTGACCTTTTTTATTTCCACAAGGAAAACAGCTATGTGCATTTTATGAATACGTACTCATTAAAACAAATATCCACAAAACATGCACCTGGCGATAAATGCCTGAGACACCGTAATGTAGGGAGACAGCGTGTATAAGCACTGCCCTGTGACCACATAGAAGCAAGGCGAGGGCCACCTGCCAGCCCTTAGTTTTCTCGTGCCTTTTCTCCCTTCCCTACCTACCTGGACCGGCAGCGTGGCTGGCCTGGTGCTCCTCCACGTTTAGCTGCCTAAAGCATCGTCAAGTCAGCCTGCCCCTTGGCAGGCTGTTCAACCCCATGTTCCCGACGCCCTCTCCACGCTCAAGCATTCCAGCGGGGACAGTGGCGATGGTGGCTCGGGTCAGGGACTGCTGGCACTGCGGGGACAACTCCAGTCCCGACTAAGAGCCCATGGAGGGGCGTCGCCGCCCATCTTTGAGCATGGCGCTGGGACACAGCTGTGGTGTGGCAGGGAGAGCTGAGCAGAGGCAGTCAGGGATGAGATGGGACCGCAGTCGTGCAGACGCTGCTCTGGGGCGGACGTGGGGCCACCCATACTCACTTTCGCAGGGGCTCCCTCCCTGTACCGTGTGCCGTGCCCTCACCCTCAGCGACGGGGCCGTGGCACTGGGTCTCGCAGGGGTTATGGGAGGTCGTAGAACGTGCCCACACACACTTGGGGGCGCAGGTGGTGCCACAGCAGGCCAGCCCACCTATGCGCAGCTCGAAGGCGCATCTTCACCTCACCAAAGTCCCTCCCCAAGGCGAGGTCACCACGCCTTGCAGGTAGTAGGCAAATGTGGGTGTGTTTCTAGTCAAGTAGGAGAAAGACAAAAGGTAGAGCTGCAGCATGCTCACTAAAGGTGGAGGTCTAACACAGGTCTGTCCCTTCCTGAGACTCAACAGGAGAGAAGATCTGCAGTCAGAATCCCATGAATGTGCCTGCAGGTCAGAGCACCGCCCCTGCACCTCGTCCGCAGGAAGGTGACGGCCCACGTGCTCCCAGGAGATGCGCTGTGGGCCGCTCAGGGCCCAAGCTGTCTGGAAATGACACCTGCTGTCCCGTGGTGCCCACAGCCAGCCGAACAGCCCCTCCTGCTACTGTCTGGTGGTCCAGGCTTGTCTCTTCCGAAAGCCACACCGAACCTCGTGTTCAGAACGTGTCCTGGCTTCAGGTGCAGGGGCCAGTCAGTGCCTAGCACACACCCTGGAAGTGCTCGGTTCTCTTGACATTATTCTTGTTCCTAGTTCATTTTAAATATTGCTACAGGTTGAGTGTTTGTAATCAGAAAATCCAAAGTGCCTCAGACCCCTGAATTGATTGAGCACTGACATAAAATCCAAGAACTCCACACCGCACCTCGGTCAGCATGTCATAACCAAAACACAGACGCACTAAAAAATAATGTGTGCGATTTCCTCTAGGTGGTGTGCATAAGACATACAAATTTAGTGCTTAGTCTCGAGTCCCACTGCCAGGGTATCTTAAGTATATGCAACTAGCCCAAAATTTGAAAAAGTCCAAAGTCCAAAAAACCCAACCCCCATCAGTGAAGATAAGCGATAAGAGATATGCGATCTCTAGCATGTGCATATGATTTTAAAATGTAAAATTGTACAGAAAAATATAAAATGGAAAGTGTGTGCAAGTCACCATTCACCTAAAACCTAAAGTCCTCCTCAAAGGTCCTTGTCTACTTTCTTTTTCTTTTTTTTTTTTGGCAGAACCAGGGATGTGAACTCAGGCCCTTGCGCTTGCCAGGGAAGCGCTTATTCCACTGAGCCATCTCCCCGGCCCCATCCTTGTCTACTTTCAGCAAAGCAGTTGTAGCGCATGTACCGTGGGGGCTTGCACCTGAGGGGTCCTCTAAGGCTTCTGTGTGGATAGCAGCGGCTCAGAGTTGGGGCTGTTGGAGTGATTGGTCACCGTGGATTAACCCGTGGACAGGTTGATAATTTGATAGGCTATTGTAAAGTGACAGAAACTTAGGAGGTAGGACCTACTGGGCTTCCTACAAAATACAACCTAGCTGGAGAACGAACAATCAGGCTTGAAACCTAAAGATCAAAAGCGCCAGGCCCACGCTGCCCATCCTCGTGTGACCTGCCGTCACGCTTCCCTTGCTCGGTGGCTGCCGTGAGGTGGGGACAGGCTGGTTGGGGCCTCCACAGCGTCTCACTGTTCCACCTTGTCTCAGACCCACCAGTAACCGAGGACTGAAACTCCTGAAAGCGCAAGCTGAGATAAATCTTCCTCCTGTAGGGTGTTTTTCTCTGGCATTTTTGTCACAGGGACAAAAAGTTGACTAGCGCACATACCTTTTTAATAGCTGTTTGCCAGTGCAGTTCTGTGCTTAGCCCGCAGATGGGTCGCTTTCTTCCTGCCGCAGGGGAGCTTGCTTCCAGGACAGCTCATGTCCCCCTCCCTCGCGGTGCATGGTGCTGGCTTTCAGTTGTCATGTTCTGACTGGTTCTATCTCATGCATGCAGCTTGCCAAGCTTCCAGGTGTGTCTCACTGTAAAGTCTTAAAAATGCACGTGCCAGGTAAAACAGGATATGGATTTTACTTTTACTTAGTTATCTATGCTGGGATGCTGATCCATGGGTTTAAAATCTTGAAGCCTCGGGCCAGGGAGATAGCTCAGAGGCCCAAGCACCTGCCTGGCAAGTGCAAAGCCCTAAGTTTGATTTCTGGCACACATACAAAAAATTTGAAGCCTAATTCTAAATGTCTTCCTAAAAATACTGCCTAGAAATACAGAGTGCTTGTAGTGCTCGCGGGGCCCTCCCAGCACTGGAGCTGTTGGACAGTGCGTGTGACAGCCATGCTGTGGGGCTGTGGAGGGCAGCCCCCAGCATGCGGGGACCACCTCTGCCCTCTAAGTGCAACAGTGACTGCTGAGGAGCCCCCACCCCTGTGCCCTGCAGGGCTTCGGCGGGCTGCTGGCCTGGCCAGGGCACAGCACCGGACAAAGGAGTGCTGCCCCTGGCGCTGATTCGCCGCTGCTCTTCCTGGTCCCAGCAGTGGTAATCACACTCCAGTTCACAGGCTACAGCTTTAAATGTGTCAGCATCAGCAGTTGAGCGTCCCGCCGGGCGGGAGGGGGCTCTAGCCTCTGGTCCCTGGGCGCCAGCGTCCAGCGTGAGCAACAAAGCTGCGGTGTGGCTGGGACCCTGCTCCACGCGCTAGACCTCGAACACGCATCACTGCTTTTCCTCTGCCCCGGTGGTACTGGGGATTGAACTTGGGACCTTGCATGTGCTAGGTGGGAGCTCTACCCGCTGACCTACAACCCAGCCCTTTTTCTTGTTTGAGACAGGGTCATAGCCCAGGCTAGCCTCCGCCTTCTGCTCCTCCTGGCTGTCCCATTTAGGAAACTGAATTGTCACCACCATAAACTTCATGTGGACCCAAGAAGCCTGTGCTCAAGTCCTCTGTCTAATGGGAGGCTTCTCCCTCGGGTTTTGTGAGGGGTGCAGGGCTGCACTCGGGCACTTCGGGGTCACGGTCTTACTGTGATCATTTCTCAGCTGGCCCGTGTGGCAGCCAGACTCCTGCATGGCTGCAGCAGGGTGGAGCAGCACCTTGCTGAGTACCTACTTGGTTAAAGTTGTCATTTTTAGTAGAGGTCAAGAGGAGTTACCAAAAAAAGAAGCCCACAGGAGCCAGAAGTGGCTCTTTCCGAGGCAGTCGGACAGATGACGCTATGCGGAAGTTTCCATGGGTGGAAGCGTCCCCACTTCTGCTTCTCATGTAGGAGTGGGAGGGAGAAACCTTGGTCAAGGTTATTTTCCCTGGAACCAGAACCGGAAGTGGAACCGGCACACTCATTCTCACATTTCTGAGGCAGTGTGCGTCCCTAAACAGCGTCCAGCCCCTGTGTCCAGGGCTTGGGGCTGGCAGCGGTGAACTCGGGGGGCTCCTGAGGGTGGCTGTTTCCCGTGTTCCCCACTTACCCCTGACTCAGCGGCTATAATGCAAGGGAGCCCTCTGGAGAAGGCAGGAGCTGCTGTCACACTGTAGAGAGCAGCTTTGGGTGTCAGCGTGGGCCTTCAAGTTGTCCTGGCTGGGACAAGAGCCTGCGGGTCCCTTCAGGTTTCCAGAAGCTTCCTTGCCCTTTTAACCCCAGAACTTCTCTGCTCAGTTCTGAAGGCTTGGCCTGGCCTAGTTGGGACTGTGCAGGCTGTCGCTGCCCCCCCCCAACTCCTTCCACTTCTGGTGTTTTTTTGGGCAAGGGAAGGGGACAGAGAAGCACAGAGTGAGGCACTTCGCAGTTTTCTCACTGGAAAACTAGAGACTTCCCGTAAGGCCGAGTAGGTTCATGGTCGAAATGCTGCTTGCCTAGGAGAGGAAGACAGAGTGCGGCAGCAAGAGAAAGACGTGCGCCGGGCAGGAAGGGGCCAACGGGCCTGCACGGCTGATCTCGGTTCCTGAGGCTGGGTTCCAGCTGAGTCTTATTCTTCAGGGAAGGAGGCTGGCCGGGAGGCCTGAGTCTCCTCCGGTGTGGCATGGAAGTGTCTACCTTGGAGTAACAGTCGGTTCAGCCTCCACGATTGAGGAGCTCATTGCTGTGCGTGATTCGCCCTGACTTCCACTCCACCCCGTGTCACTTGAAAATGTCATACATTGGAGGTGCGGTAACACCTCTCACCAGGAACCGCTCAGCCTGGCAGCATGGTACACAGAAAGGTGGGCTGCTTGCCCTCATGACCATGGACTGAGCAGGAGCCATGCACGCCTGCACCTCCAGCACATGGGCTGCATGTGGCGCCCAGGAGGAGGGCAGCGTGGGAGGTACGCGTCCTCCTGAAGGGATCCTGTCACACCACTGAAGAGCAAAGGAACTGTAGGTCCAGCTGATAGGACCCTACTCTAGGGGGAAGGCTGGAGGATGAGCGGAGAAGACCCCAGAGCTGGGTGGGATCTTCTCTGTCCAGTGACCTTGGCACCGTGGTGACCCACAGGCCACAGGGAACCCTGGTCCTCTGGGAAGTGACCACCCTGAGGATGGGAACACATCCTCTGAGATGGCCAGACGGGACTGTGTCCCTGCCAAGTAGGGAAAAGGCTGTGCTGACCAACAGAGCTCTCGTTTCTCTTCTGCCTCATCTTCTCCTCCTATTTCCCTCATTGTTTTCTCCCCATTATTAGAGATTGAGCCCAGGGGTATGCTACCACTCACCTACATCTCTCTCACTTTCTCTTTTTTCTTTTTTCAGACGGGATCTTGCTAGGCTGTCCAGGCTGGGCTAGATCAAACCTGCCATTCTACTGCCTCAGCCTTCTGGGTAGCTGAGATTACAGTTTGTTTCTTGTCCTTCGTAGACGCTAGGTAACCATTTATCTGTAGCTAACTGAGCTTGTATTTTCCAAAGAGAAAATGCATGTTTGGGGCTTTTGTTGAGTAGAGAGGCATCTGCAGAGGTTAAACCCAGCACCCCACAGGTTGCTTGCTGCGGGACGTTTGTTTTCTGTGCCCAGTAACTTTCATAGTTGTCTGGGACCTGGGGCGGAGGCACGGGGCTCACCAGGACTGCGTGGCGTGAGTGGGCTGTGGGCATTTGGTGGAACCCAGTGAGTTGCGCAGTGGCCAGGGCCTTTTGTATCTTCTGCTTTGCCACAAGAGGAAGAAGAGGGGAAAGAAGGGGACTGAGGTAATTTGTAGAAGTGATGCTGTGCATGGTTCTGAGAAAGCCAGCTGTGTCATATGGGCAGTCTCCCTCTCCTAGACACCATGGCCTTCCAGAACCTTCCATGGCACGAGCGCAGCACTGGCTGACCTCTCCTTTGGCAGCCCCTTCCCTGGTTGATTTTTAAGACTACTTTCTCAAGAGCTCCTTAGAATTTGACTTAGTAAAGGACTGAACAATTGCACAGTTCTTTTAAAAAATGGAATGGCATGGGGCTTCTATCTTGTTTCCACTTCCTCCTCCTCTCAGGGGCTCCCCAGTCCCTTTCCTCGACGTGGTTTTGGTGGCCTTTCTGGCTGCCCTTAGCAGGAAGCTTCCTGTGCCCAGACAGCTCGGCAGTCAGTGGGTCCCCAGGAGGCCTAGTGCCCTGTCTCCCTGGGTTCAGTGCATGGTCCTTCCAGGACATGTGAGGGACTGTGTTCTCGCATCTGGCCACCTATTTACTGATGTCACTTGTATCACTAGAGTTAGCTTTCTTCACTCCAGCAAGTGTGGATCGCAAGGAGTGCCCTCCTTTCTCTGGCCTCCCTGACATACTCAGTACACTTAAGATTTGCTTGACATGCTTCTTCCTACAGCGAGTCACTGTGGCCCCCAGCCTGAAGGTGCTTTGTGTGTTTCACATCACCTGTCACTGACGTGTGGGCCACCAACCCATAATCCAGGCGTCCCTCAGTACATGACGACTGCCCAAGTGCAGCCCCTTGGGGCACTCCCTGCGCCACAGCCCTGAGACACCCCACAACCTGCTGAGTCCAGGAGCACCGGTGAAGCCGGAGTTCCCAAAGCAGCCCAGGGCCAAGGACTCCTCTGCCCAGCAAGCCAGGGTCAAGGTGCTGTCCTGTCGCCCCGAGCCTCTCATCCACTTCCTGTTCACACAGCTGTCCCACAGCCAGCAGTGCATCTTGGGAATGTTGTCAGGGACAAATCTGTGAATGGAGAATCCTCCGGATGACTTGAGAGGTCATGGCGGTGTGACCTCACCCCAGCCAGGTGCGGTCTCCAGATCTGCAGAACGGGCCTGCTCTGGTGTCCGTCTGTGTGCCGACTTTCCCCGGTGAGCTCCCCTGAGCGCTGAGGTTCTAGGAGGCATCGGAGGCTGTGCTGTGCGTTCCTCTGCTGCCGGGCACTTGGCACATGTTTGCTGTTTTACGTGATCCCCACAGCAACTCTGAAGCAAGTCTTGTCCCCCACATTTTATGAAGGAGGAACGAGAAACTTCAGCCGCACCGGGCGTCATCCCCACCTGTCTGCGGTTAGCAAGGCTGGGCTCTGCATCTCACCTGGGGGTGCGTGGGAAACGACAGGGGTTTCTGTTGGAGACCGTGGTGTCCTAATGGTCGTGTGGTTTTGTCCCCAGGGGAGCAAAGGTGCCTACCGCTATCACTGGCAGAGTCACAACGTCAAGCACAGCGGCGTGGACGACATGGTGCTGCTGTCCAAGATCACCGAGAGCTCCATCGTGGAGAACCTGAAGAAGCGCTACATGGACGACTACATCTTCGTATCCTTCCCAGGTTCCGCGGGACCCTGCCGTGATGCGCCTTTCCACGGCCAGCCAAGCTCGGCTTTGTGCGTAGTGTCCAAGTCGCCAGACGCCTGAATTGATGTGAATGCTTGCTGGGGGCGGGGCTCTGCACTCTCAGTCATCAGTCAGGCTGTGTGAGGGGGCACGGGCGGCGCCGTATGGCTTCCCCACCGCTTTGTGAGGTTGGGGCGCCGCGCCTGCTTTCCCACAGTGGCGTCCCTTAGATGTGCTGCTGCCCGGCCGTGCGGCCTAAGCCTCGGGGTAGCCCAGCTTCGCGGAGCCCCGCGATCAGACCTGATTGCACAGTTCAGACCAGCCTTAACAGGTTTAATAAAAGATCACCTGTGCCCCCCCCCAAAAAAATCCCAGTGTCCAGTTTCTGCTTCTTTATGCTTACCACAGGAAACGCAAGAAGCAAATTATTGAAAATGCCTGCCATTCCTGGGTTGTTCTTCATGTTTCATTTGGGCTTGCCGCATGCTATTTCTTTATGGGCCTCTTCAACATACGGAATGGAAATGTGATTCAGACGTGTTGGCTTCATTATAAACAGCCGTGGCGTGTGCCTACAGGGCCCTGCGGGCTCCCGGGGTTTTGTTTGATGGAACCCTGGGAAGAAACAGTGGTGGGATTATCTCAGGTGTTAGTCCTAGCACGGCGTAGACGTGGGTGACAGCTGTCCGAGCGGAAAGTGGCACGGCTGCTGCTCGGGAGGGTCCATGTCAAGGGTGCCCCGTGAAAGTGCTGCTGGTCGAATGTGCGCTGCAGATTTAGCCCAGAAGCCTCGAGGAAGAGGCCTGCGCGCAGGCTGCGCCCCATGTTCACAGCACGGCTGGTCTGCTCGCTAGGGGTGCCCGGACTCGCGGCGGGACTCCCACAGGCGCCGTAGGGGCGGCAGCTGAGTGGTGCTGCTGGCCGCGCTGCCCGAGCTCCTGGACTGGGCTTCCCGAGACTGCGCTCCTGCTTGCTTACCGCGAAGAGACTTCCCCACTCGCTGTGCAGTTCAGTCCTAAACAACCCTAATTATTTGGATTTGTGGACTATATTAAGTAGCATCATTTCATGTGTTCACATAATTGACAGCTTTCTGTACTCCCGTGTGGTCTCCCTGAGGCTGCCTGAGAGCCCAGGGTGCTCACCCTGATGGGAGCTGAGGAGCTGACACCTCGCTCTGCCCGTGAGGTCCCGGCGGTCCCTCTCTGGCTGGGAGTGTAGCTCACGGTGGACACTCGGCCCACGCACACAGGTGCTGGGCTCAACCCGAAGCACCACCTGAAAGAAAAACTTCCTGTTTATGGGTGAACATGTACTGACCTTGCAATAGGTACCCGCAGAGTTTTCTTTGACTGTATGCAGACAGTTATGTTTACTTGGAATTGTTCAAAACATTGAAATATCCTAAGCTAGAGGTGTAGCCCAGTGGTAGAGCGCTTTCTTGGTATGCATGAGGAGGCCCTGGCTGAGGCCCCCAGCCTTGGGAAAACAAGGAAGGAAGGAGGAGGGAGGGAGGGAGGGAGGGAGGGAGGGAGGGAGGGAGGGAGGGAGAGGGCAGGACGGAGGAAAAAGGAAGCTGTGCTTGCTTTGGATTGTCACTGTCAAAAGGCTTCAAGCACTCTGACGTTGAAGTCACGCTGCGCATGGGACCTGGCGGGGGCAGGCAGGCAGGCTGGGGGTGGCTGCGTGTGTGTCTGGCTGCAGGGGTCACCCACAAGAGTGTGGTAACCGTCAGACGTCCTGCGATCTGTGTCCCTGGATGCCTGGTCTACGAAGTGGGAGTGACAGAGGGATGAGTTCAGAAGAGCATGTTATTGTTTAAGAAGTTCTAATCATTATTTCTGGGTTTTCTTCCAAAAATGTAATTGTAAAGTTGCTTATTGTAAATTCAAAATGCATTTTACCACAAAACAGTTTTAAATGGAGGCCTCGGAGGCCCATAAAGTCCTTGGAATGTGGGTTGCTCTTAGTGCATTATTTACACAGAAACATGGTTTTTGATAAACTGGCTAAGAGAAGACAAATGAAGTGAGCAGTCCCCAGTCAGTCCGTCTGCAGCTCAGCTGGCCCCAGTCAGCCCCTTAAACACTGTCTCCTGAGACAGAAATCTCCTTGTAGACATGGACTGCATTTTGTGCAGAGAGCACCCTAAGAAAACCCTTCAAAGCGATGCATGCTCATTTCAATGAGATGTTCCAAGCATGAGCAGGACACTGAAGTCACCTGGGATCTCCACTCCCAGGCCCATCCCTGGGAAGCCCTTGGTTATAGCCCTCGCTTCCGCCACATGCAGACACCCGTGTGCCTCCCTGCCGCTGTGGCACACACTCCTGCGTGGAGCTTGTTGCGAGGCGTTGTGCTAGGTGAACACTGACAACCAGTTCACCTGGAGGACTTGCTTCGTAAATCCAGACGAGGGCAGCTCTCAGCGACTCAAGCGCACGTGCTGATGATCCTTTGGACCAGCAGCGGCCACTGGCGTGCTCCAGGAAGGAAGCGAATGACTCGGCCACTGACGACCTGGTCTTAGAAATCCTCACCCATCAGTGTCTGGGAAGCCTGCCTGAGTGTGATTTCTATCTGTAGCCCAGAGTAGCTGTCACCACTGAGGGGTATTTTTGAAGTAAATCTTTTTTTAAAATTTTTTTAATTTTTAAAGAATACAAAAAAGTGATAGAAAAAGAACAGCATTAGAAACAATACCATGTTTCACTAAACAAAATAATAGAAATTCAACACTGGTTGCTGTATTACATGATGCTATTGAAATAAGCCTTTAAATGTTTGGGGAATCTCCTCTCCTAACAACCACTTCAACATTAAGAGGATAATGCAACTGCCCAGCATTATTAAAAACAGGAGCTTTCCCCTTCCCCATGCTTCACGAAGGCAGTAAGAAGTGTCATAAACGCGATCACTTTACCCCCCTGCACGTCGCGCCAGCACACGCCTGTGTCGAAGTTCAGCACTGGGAGCACCTGTCGACACAAGAAGACTGCACATGCAGCTCTTTGTTCTGCCTTAAAAAATCTGTCGTGGGCCAGCCAGATAGCTCAGTGGATTGGCAGACACGAGGACCGGGGCTCAATCGACAACATTCTGGCCAGCCCGGCCCCTGGGGTGTGCTGAGACTGCGATTGAGACTGGGCGTGGTGATGCGCGCCTGTAATCCCAGCGCTGGGGAGGCTGAAACAGGAGGATCACTATGAGTCCAATCTGTGTAGTGAGGCCCTGTAGACCCTATGTACTAAATACATAAAAAGAAAAAGGAAAAGGAAAAAAAGAAAATCTGCCACATGCTGTGCATGAGGAGCCAGCCACTGAGACCCGGCGTGGTGGCACATGCCTGTAATCCCAGCGCTGGGGAGGCTGAGACGGGAGGATCACTACGAGTCTGAGCGAGACCCTGTACCAAATACATTTTTAAAAAACAAAATAACTGCCTTGAGAATGCTGACATTGCTGGCCAGTAAGGCCCTGGATTTTTGAGCTGTTTATCCTCAGTTGGCTGCTGGGAACAGTTCCTCACAGCACTCTCTGCGCTCCTTTGGTCCAGCTTTCTTGGAGCTTGCTTTTCCTTAAAGGCCATGCCCACGTGCAGTTGGCATTTTTAATCCTCGGGTTAGGAGCCCAAACTTCCACGTCAGACTGGTGGGAGCGCAGCGCTGTGTGTGTCGCTATCCCGAAGGTCCCTCCTGGTGGTGGTGGTGGTGGTGGCTGTGGTGGTCTCAGGGTCAGGGCCAAGGACTCGAGCCACTTAGCCCCTCCCCACATGTGACTCAGGTGTGTCGGCCCTCGCTGCCACCTTGCGGAACCAGAGGGTTTGGTGTAGCAGCATTGGCGATGTCGGGGAACTCGCCCATTATGAAAATGTTCTGCGTTTTTCCTAATGAGGACATTAAAAAACCTGATCACACAGCGCTTTAAAGAAAGACTATTTTAACCACAATCATATGAGGAAGAAATGATGCAAGAATGAAGACTGGGCTGTGTGTGGAGCGACCTGAGCCTCACGAGAGCTCGGGGCAGGGTTTCTTCTTATTGTTCTTACCCTGGGTCAGCGCAAACTCGGAAACCGAGCCCTAGTGGCATCTGAGGGCCTGTCAGTTGAAGACCCGGGCCCCAGTGTCGCTTGGCTGCTCATTAAATGAGATGGCATTGTTTTCTGGTTTCTTGGTAGCTTAGCTTCATATCTCTGCACTTTCTGAAAATTTCCTGAGGACCACGCCTTCAGCACCAAGGGCTGTGTGGGCGGTGACAGTGCTCTCCCTGATTTATTCAGGAGCATCAGGAGGGAGCCGAAAGGGGCATCCGATTCCACCGGCCCTGCCCTCGAAGAGCTGAGGTCGCCCACATCTGTCCTGCTGTAGACAGAAGCTGCTTAGACCCCGGGAGGCCAGCTTGTGCCTGAAGTGATTAGAATATGGGTTCTTCACATCCACAGTTGCCTTTGCCGAGTTCTTTTGGTTTAGGTTTAGCTACTTGGCATGGAATTGGGCTTCATTGTCCACTTCAAACCAAATTCTTTGAGCAGTTCTCTTAAACAATATTGCCCTTGACAGCTCTCAGGAAATTCAGGTGCAACAGCTACATTATGTGTATTCTAATCCAGATTGTTGATTCAGGATTACCCTAGAGCAGTCTGAAAGAGATGTTTAACCTCCTAGTGCCTCCTTAGTTAGGTCATTACCAGAGTTTATGTCAGCTAGTGAAAGATTGAGAGTTGCTGGAACTCTCTCGACAGAGCAGGTTATTAGTTCAGGAGCACAGTGGTTACCTCTGTCTGGCAGGCTCATACCCCTGGAATTCCTGGATCTCAGGTGCTCAGAGGGTGCTGCTTGGTGGGTAGGAAGGGGCTGGGGGAGAGTGTGGCTTTGGCTCACGTCCTGGGCCGCTCCACTCTGCAGGACAAGGCAGCACTAGCAGCGGTCCCTCCCTCCGTGGCTCGGGGAGGTATACTCTTCTCCAGAGGACTGTGTTTGCCCGTGTTTGGTTTTACTTATAGATGGAGGTACATAAGGATAGAGATCCTTGGGGCTGGGGAGATAGCTTGGTGGTCTAAGCGCCTGTCTGGCAGGCTCAGGGACCTGAGTTCAATCCCCGGCACTGCGTGCCGTGCCAGCCCTAGAACCCCAGCCGCAGCGGTGCACAGCTGTAATCCCAGTGCTGGGGAGGCTGAGACAACCTCTTGTCTCAAAGCTGCATGCTGCATAGTGAGACCCTGTATCAATAAATAAACTTTAAAAAAAGGATAGACATCCTCCTCTTCTGAAATAGGATGGGTCTGGCGGTCCTGTGTGTCTTGGGTTGGGCTTACCGCAAGAATCATTCGATTCAATTAGCGTGTGAATCCAAACGAGACAAATCATGTTAATTTGTTTTCAGTAGGGTCCCTCCAAGTAGGGAGGATGCTAAAGAGTGCCTACTAAGGAAGATGGATTTTTCCTTCACTGTAGCACTGACGTCCGACTCGGGGCCTCGGCACTGAGCTCTGTCCCCAACCCTGCTTTCATAGGTTACTGTGAGGCAAGGTGTCACTGAACGGCCCACACTGAGCTCGACTTGCAGTCCTTCTGCCTTAGCCTCACAGAGTGCTGAGATAACAGGCCTGTGCCAGCTTGCCAGGGTTTTTTAATACATGGTGAATCCGAAAAGCAAGTTAGAAGCCACAGAGCTGTGTCACCCAATCCCCTTGACCCTGCATTCAATGCTGGCATTGCTAATTCAGACTTTACAGAAATCAGGGAGTGCCGGGTCCATTTGAATTTCAGATAAACAACAAATGTCTTAGGGCCAGCCAGAGAGCTCAGCGGATTGGCAGGCACAGAGACTGGGGCTCAGTCCCTGGCGTGCCATGACGGCCCCACACCTGGGGCTCCCTGAGATGGTGATGGAGACTGGGCGTGGTGGCACGCACCTGTAGTCCCAGTGCTTGGGAGGCTGAAAACAGGAGGACCACTACGAGTCTGATCTGTGTAGTGAGATCCTAAAGACCCTGGACTAAATACATTTTTAAAAAATGACTTAGTAGAGTATGTCCCACGTATGACTGAAGGTGCGCTTCCTTTTTTGGTTTATTTCCACTTACAAGGTCAGTGTTCATTTGGCCCTCAAATTTAACTAGATATTCTCTACTTCATTCGCTAAGTCTGATGACAGTAAATAACTACCTGCTGGTTGTAAAAAGTCGTTGCTTTTTTTTTTTTTTTTGAGACAGGGTCTCACTGTGTAGTTGAGGCTGGCCTTGAGCTCACAATGTAGCCGAGGCTGGCCTTGAACTTGCGTCAGTGCTCCTGCCTCAGCCTCTCAAGGGCTGGCCTTAGGAGTGTGCCACCACACCGTGATGTCCTTGCTTTTCAGTGAAGAGCGTAGACACTGGCACTGGGATGGGGCTGGCGCAGGAGGATTGCTGAGTTTGAGGCCAGCCTGGGCTCCAGGAGTTCCAGGCCAGTGTAAACTGCACAGTGAGGCTTTGGCATAGACTCTGGGGCCAACCTGCGAGGTTGGAAACGGGCCTGTAATTCACAAGCTTGTGCCATTGAGCAAGGCTTAGAATTTCTTCGTGCTTCGCTGTCTTCCTAGTAAAGTGGGGTCACCACAGGAGTGACGTTGTCGTGTGCATATGGCGCCGTATAAATGTTTGCTTGTTCTGTCACCATCTGTTGAGTCTTGGTACCGTGTCCTGGACATTCCTTGTCTGCTGAGTCATTTTAGCGATGGTATATTTATCTGTGTTAAATTGTACTTCGAAGAAAGGAGGTCACCAGACTACCACTGATCTCATCTGACTTTGGCAACCAGAAATACACTTTCCAGTCTTGAGACCCCTGGTGCCTTTTCTCTCAACTCTGGGGTCTTACGTTACGATTCTGTCTCACCAACATTTTCTCTAAATGCCTTAGAGCCGCCGCCACCAGACCAGAGCTGGGAACCCGATGTGCTCTTACATTGCTTGCCTTCGCTGCTTCTCTCATTGCTGAGATGACATATCTGACACCTAGAGCTGGAGGGCGAAAGGTTGACTTAGCTCACAGTTTGTGGAGGTTTCAGTCCACCCTTGGCTGGCCCCACGGCAGGGTGGCATGTGGCAGAGGGCAGCTGCTCATGGTGGTGGAAAACAGCAAAAGCAGCAGGAACAAAGAGGAGCAGCAGCAGGGAGCAAGCCTCTTCCCTCCTGTGTGTGTGTGCAGGCGGCCCAGGGCGGGTGCAGGCAGCCCAGGGTGGGTGCAGGCAGCCTAAGGCGGGTGCAGGCAGCCTAAGGCGGGTGCAGGCAGCCCACGGTGGGTGCAGGCAGCCTAAGGCGGGTGCAGGCAGCCTAAGGTGGGTGCAGGCGGCCTAAGGCGGGTGCAGGCGGCCTAAGGCGGGTGCAGGCGGCCCACGGTGGGTGCAGGCGGCCCAGGGCGGGTGCAGGGGGCCCAGGGCGGGTGCAGGCAGCTCAGGGCGGGTGCAGGCAGCCCAGGGCGGGTGCAGGCAGCCTAAGGCGGGTGAGGCAGTCCAGGGCGGGTGCAGGCGGCCCAGGGCGGGTGCAGGCAGCCTAAGGCGGGTGAGGCAGCCCAGGGCGGGTGCAGGCAGCCCAAGGCGGGTGCAGGCAGCCCAGGGCGGGTGCAGGCAGCCCAGGGCGGGTGCAGGCAGCCTAAGGCGGGTGCAGGCAGCCCAAGGCAGGTGAGGCAGCCCAGGGCGGGTGCAGGCAGCCCAGGGCCAGTGCAGCCCTCACACTGTAACCCCAGCCCCAGACCTTAAGTCAGTACAAACGTCAGACTCAGCCACCTCTGAAAGCCTGCAGGAGGCTTTGGGGGACATTTGGACCGCGATCCTCCTGCCTTCTGCCAGTTCATCTTCAGCTTGGGGCATCCCTCGTCAGGGACGCAGTCAAATCATACAGCACTTTTGCCCTCACGTGTAAATATATGGTGTGATGCTACGGCCCTGCCCACACCCATCTGTACGCAATAACAGTCGCAACGCTGCGCCTCCTCTCAGTGCCACATGTTACCGGTCTGGACAGACACTAGCTTCATTTATTTAAAATAACGATTTCTTTTGATCGAACTTTGGCAATTAGATCTGTTGTTCTTCCTGAGGAAGAATGAAGCCAGAGCTCCTAGGATAACTGCTGTTGTCTGTGTTTGTAATTGTTTAGAAAACAAGTGTTCTCGATGGCATCGGGTTACTTAATGTGAAAAACGTGTCTCTGAAGGTGAACGGTGGCCCTTAACTGGTTCTCCTTCAGACGTACATAGGGTCCGTGCTGATCTCCATCAACCCTTTCAAGCAGATGCCGTATTTTGGGGAGAAGGAGATCGAAATGTACCAGGGAGCGGTAAGTTACGTGCTCTGCGCATTACTGCTGTGCTGAGGGCTTCTGGGGCGCATTGATGGGTTTTCTTGACACTGATGATACATTTGTATTTTCTTGTGAATTATTTCATGGGGAAGCTCCAGGAAAGGCCGCGGTTTGGTTTGCCGCGCTGTTCCTGAGAGCATAGATGAAGGACCGCAGGATCGACTCCTATTGGAGCCTGATTTATATTCATGGACATGGAACTACGGGCCCGAGGCTTGGGGGTGATCCTCTGTTTCCCCCTGTGCCCCAGATTGAGAGGGATAAAGAGCAGTAATGGGTGAGAGACAACCAGTGGAGGGCGATGGGGTAGGTCTTTTAGAATTGGAGCCTTAGGAAGCTGAGCCAGGACTTGATAATGCACAGCGAATCTTTCCTCCTTCATTTATTAACGTGACCCTGATCCCTGTGCACACCCGGCCCCAGAGTCCTGGGATCCAAAGGGCAGCCCAAGGCCCGCAAGAGAGCTCAGCAGGCTAAGCAGCGCCTGCGTAGACAAGCGCGGGGACCTAGGTTCCATCCTGGCGCCGTGTGCTGTGCCAGCCCAGCCCCAGGTGCACTGAGCCGGCCACAGAGACAGGGTGTGGTGGCGCACGCCTGTAATCCCAGCACTGGGGAGGCTGAGGCAGGAAGATCGCAGTTAGCTCAAGGCCAGCCTGCACCGCATGGCAAAACCCTGTCTGAAAGCAAACAAACAAAATAGAAGTAGTAGTCCCAGCAGTTAGTGTCTTGCACTGTTCCCCGTCCGTGTGTGTGCAGCAGTCCTAACAGCTGCATGCCGGCTGCTTGGGCTCCACCCCCATTTCACAGACGGGGAAACTCGAGGCTCCAGATGAAGTCCTAGAGTCTACCAAGCTTGGGGCTGATGTCAGGTCCTAATGGTGCAAGGGCTCTTGGGAGGGAGGAATAGAGCACCCCCGGCCCAGGTCGTTGGCCAGAGGACCCCAAATGCAGAGTGTGGGAGTGGATGTGAAAGGATGGGGTGGCGCACACAGGCCCCCACGACTGTGGTCAAACCACTTCCAAACTTCTTGGAACAGTACTCACTCGCGTCTCTCCTGCGCCTCTTCCCACTTTCCACCTCCTCTTACGAGGAACCCTGCCTGCACAGCCGCCTTAGACCAAGTCCCCCAGGCGCCCAAGTCGGGGGCAGCCAGCCTCTGGGCCTGAGTGCGCCCCCGGGCCGTCCCGGGTGGCGCCTCCCTCTGACAGCGCTGTCCCCCCTCGAGCTCTGGTCTCTGCAGGCCGCAGGCCGGGTGCTGAGAAGCAGTTTCTCAGCCAGGCGCCTTTTCCTGAGCCTGTGAAGACTCGGGAGGGCCCAGCCGCGCTTGCCCCTCTGTTACTTTCCTTTCCAGTGCCTCTGCCACCACCTCCCCTGGAGGTCGGGCCTGGGCAGCACTGCCCCGGGAGATCGGAGCTCAGGAAAGATGGGGTCTTGACGGCTGCCCGCTGGGCTCTGCTGCTCTCTCACGCTTAGGCGTGTTGACCTCGAAGCTAAGAGGCCATCTTCTGCCAGCTGTGCGCACACAGAAGTGTCTTTCTTTTCGGTAATTCTTGAGGGAGTATTGAAGGTAGATGCCTAGAAACTGCATAAAATGGGCCAAAGCCCACTCGGAGAGAATTTACTAGGTATCGAGAACCGTTTAGGGCTTTGGTTTTGGTTTACTGGAACAAGTTCTTGCTATGTAGCTCAGGCTGGCCTTGAATTCACAGCGATCCTCCTGCCTCAGCCTCCCAAGTACTGGAATGACAAGTGTGTACCACTGTTCCCAGCTAGTTTAGTTTTCTGTGCATAGATAAGTAGTCCCAGGCCACTGTCACAGACCCAGGTTACTCACTACCTTTACTCAGTACAATTTTCCCAATAGATAGGTAACAAGCTGGCCAAACCAGTTTTCCCTCTAAAGAAGCACACCTCCTACCTCTTCCAGAAAAGTGTTTCTCTTCCTCCCTGGACCCTCTCAGTTCCCTCTGAGATCCCAGGATCTGTGAGGTTCCGGCCTAGCAAAGTTTACTTAGGAGCTCGAGAGTTCTAGTTGAAGCCAGCCTCAGGCAATGATTGGTAGTTTGTCTTCTGTCTGTTGCCAGGTGGACACAGAGGCCCGCTTGGGGTGGGGTGGGGTGAAGAACCTGAGACGCAGGTCGGAGGGCGGCATCACACGCATGCGCGTGGAAGAGCTTGCAGAGTTCCTCTTAACGCTTGTAGGGCGTAACTGCAGCAGCGAGGGAGGTTTATGGTCCTGTGTCATGCAGCCTTCCTGGCCAAGGCCAAGAAGAAATCAGAGTGTTGCTCTATTTCATCCCAGCTCTGTTTGGTTTCTTTCTAGGCACAGTATGAAAACCCGCCCCATATCTATGCCCTCGCCGACAGCATGTACCGGAACATGGTCATCGACAGGGAGAACCAGTGTGTCATCATCAGGTACGGAAGGAGCCCTGCTAAGAGGGGGGCGTCACCCACCGGCCCCAGGAGGGCGGCGTGGCCACGGCTGCTGCTGTCGCGGGCCGCTCATGTGTCTGAGTGTCGGCTACGCTGCCGCTGTGCCTGGACTCACTCTATAGCCATCTAACGCCGGCTCGTGAATGTGCCCCGTTTCCCTGGGATGCCTGCTCCTGCCCCTCTTGCTTACGGCATTAAAGCTTTAGGGCACATGGTGCCAGCCAGACCTCCCTGAGCGTCAAGGTAGAAGATGCCACGCCAGCCCTGGGTGTAAGAGGTCCTGTGTGTCGGAAGCATACTAACTGTCACCCTGTTGTCACTGCAGCTCTATCCTCTGGTCCTATGTTTCCTTTCTTCAGTAATTTAGTACTTGGACTTTAAACTTTCTGGATATACTTTTGTCATTTGCTTTGGATTTTTGAGGACCTTACAGTAGATGCCAGCACTAGGTAGCTATATTTGAAACCTGTTTTTCCGGACCCATTCTGAGTGTTGCTGGGTCTAAGAGCTTTTGGATTTATTTACTGCTGTAAATATTTACAAACAGAACTACAGGGAGTGCAAGCACCAGTCCTCCGATCTCTTAGAATTTGACGCTTACCATCTTGTCCTCCTCGTAGCCAATAGTCATTTGTCCTACATATTTGTATCCATCATTGTTTAAGTTTTTAAAAAATATCTTAAGCCTTTAAAAAAGCTTAAAGGCTTTTTTTAAAGCCTTTAAGCCATCCAGGGAGATGGCTCAGTGGAATAAGCGCTTCCCTGGCAAGTGCAAGGGCCTGAGTTCAATTCCCGGTTCTGCCAAAATAAATAAATAAAATCAAAAAGCTTTTTATTATGGATATTCATAAACATACATGAAATGAGGAAGAACAGTGCAGTGTGTGTCTCTATCGATCACCCATTTGTGCCACTATCGACCTTGGTCAGTCCTGTTTTCCTCCTCCCCTCTTGCCCTGCTGGCTTACTGGAGGCAAATCCTAGACAGTAGGTCCCTGTTTGTCATTTACTAGCATGTAAATCTTATCACACCAGAAGAATGAGTAGCTCTTGGGGGAGGGAGGGGAAGAGTTCAGTGGTAGAGTATATGGTTCATATGCGCAAGGCCTGGCTTTGATCCCCAAAACTGCCACTAAAGAAAGAATTCTTTTATTATTCATCTGATTATTAATATTGCAATTTAGTGATGGCTGCATAAATTCTTCTTCATAGCTTCTTTAAGACTGTTGGGCCCATCCTGGGTCCATAGTGCACTGGTCGCTCTGCGCTTACGCTGTTCAGTCATTAACTGTTATCCTTTGGTGTCTTTGCTTTCCGGCCATTCACTTGGTGAGGCATGATCCTCCAGGCACTTCGACAGTCTGGGCCTGATGGCACCTGGTGGCGATGCTTAGCTAGCCCACTGTGGTCTGTATATTTCTGTTAATCATTAGTTAAATCTAAAAGCTCGGTCAGGTTCATACCCACTTTTGGGCAGTAATACTTAATCAGTGACGCTGTATGACGAGTTGGGATCATGTAGGGGTCTCTCCGTGATGTTCAGATGGTCCGTGGACTCGTCCATTATAAATGCCCATTTCACTGCCCTTCCTTAAGTAGTGATTGAAAAAGTAGTCCTTCTCAGCCAGGTGTGGTGGTACACCTGCAACCCAGCACTCTGCAGAGACCGAGGCAAGAGGACAGCCGTGTGCTCGACGTCAGCCTGAGCCTTCTAGTGAGTTCCAGGGCAGTCTGAACTACATCACAAGACCTGTCTCAAAAAAGACAGACCAAAAAGAAGAGAGAAGAAAAAAATGGTTGTCTTTTATTTGTATTTCTTCTGCATGTGTTAGTTGAAACTAGGTTATTCCATCAACTTAAAATACAGCTTTAAGGGGCTGGGGAGATGGCTCAGTAGAATAAGTGCTTCCCTGGCAAGCACAAGGTCCTGAGTTCAATCTCCGGTTCCACAAAGAAAAAAAGAAAAAAAAAATCTATCTGTCTATCTATCTATCTATCTATCTATCTATCTATCCATATCTTGATCTTTATGGACAATCCAGATGAAAAGCTATTAGCAAGTTTTTGCCCCGGGAGCCTCCCAAGGTGATGTTTTCAGTATCCTTCACACTGTGCTCGTACATATCTTATCTCCGTGTGTTGCAGCTGCCCTTTAGAGGTGCGGGTGGTCTCATCCCTGGCCACGAGAGGCCTTTGTCTGCATAGTACACCCTCTGACACATCCCCCTGTCCTCGTGTCTCCCGTAATGTTCTTACCTAAGATGCTCTGAGTGTGGGCTGAGGCTGCCACCCAGGGCAGAGCCGTCGCCAGGCAGGTGTGAGATCATGGGCTCTATCCCATCACCACCGAAACCTGTAAAGAAAGAAAGTCTTGGGGATTGAACTCAGGACTTGTGCTTACCAGGCATGCGCTTATGCCACTGAACTATATCCCTGGCCCTTACTCCACTTTTTAAAAAAATTATTTATTTATTTTAATTTATGTATTTTTTTTTTTTGCGGAACCGGGAATTGAACTCAGGCCCTTGCACTTGCCAGGGAAGCGCTTATTCTACTGAGCCGTCTCCCTGGCCCCTTATTCCACTTTTGATTGTAGTCATTTAAAATGTTTAAATTTTATTTCATTTTAATTTTTTTTCCATTAGACTTATTGATACATTTTAGGTATACATAAGAATCACATAACTTCACTTT
>NDGN011553352.1:2551-13637 GCA_002564285.1 Tympanoctomys barrerae | reverse complement strand
ACAAGAGAACATGCACAAGGCGATGCACCACATCCATCTGTGGACAAGGACATCACCTCCCCGCAGAGGCTGGCCCAGGAGGTCGTGAACGTGTGAGACAGATCCATGCAGTGTGAAGAATCAGAGCACTGAGACACAGTGGGGACGGCGCTTTAAACACAAGAGTAACTCGAGCAATACCATCCATTTATTAAATACAAATACGTAGACAAATAATGCACATCTTCAAAATACATGTAAGTGAAAGATATAAACAATCATCACCACTCAACACGTGTGCACGGGGGCGGGGGGGCTGCCCAACTGGCAGGACAAGCTGGAAGTGGCACCAACCTCAACCCGTATGTGTGCATGAAAGTGCAGATGAACAAGTGACTGAGTGAATGCTACGGTCTCAGAATTAGATTACCCGGATGTGAGCTTTGCTTTTGTCACTTCCTAGCAGGTTTTGATCACTGGGAAATGCCTTTCTCCATAAATCTACACTATGGGTGATAACAGGACCTCGCTCACAAGACAGCCCTTGCTGTGGTCCCTGGTGCAGAACAAATGCACGATGGCTATTAGAGATCATAACTGGTGCTCTCAGGTGACTCTGCAGGTCAGCAGGTCGGAGGGAGAGAGAGGACCAGGGAGCCCTGCGAAGGCTCTTCTGCCCATAACATCAACGGAGAAGACACATACAAATTGGCATTTCCAGGTGCCAAAGGATGGTGGGTAATGGAAGACAAACATACCCAGCCACCCTTCTGAAGGAAAATCTCTTGGGCTGCATGCCGGAGGGCTGACACCAGGCTCTGAGGGAGCTGCAGTTTGAGCTGGCTAGACAGGGCACCGGGGCCTTAGGCAAAGGTAGCAGACTTCACAAAGGCTGCCTGGCTACCAGGAATTCCTGCTCAGAGCTGCTGGGGGGTTTTCTCCAGGGTGTGGCCCATGGACAGGAAAGAAGTCATCAGACTCCTCTGCCTGCTGACAGAGACAAAGGGAGCACAGCCAATGTGGTGGCAACGGGGTTACCACCCCACCTGGTGCCCCTGGAACACGGCCTGCCCCGGAAGCCCAGCCTGCGTGTGCACAATGCCATCTTTCTCCCAGGCACCATTTCCACAGGGCATCCCTAAGTACTGGTGCACACCAAGGGCTGGGAGGGACTCTCTTCAAAAGTAACTGTCCTTCGTTAGCACATAAAAAGTGAGGCGAGAGGAATAAAGGCTGATTCCTTTAGTAAAGAATGCATCAAAGAAAAGTTGTGTTGAAAAACAGTCAGGACCATTCTTGTGATGCCCACAGCTCTTTATTCAGTGGCTGCAGGCAGGGCGTGTTAGTACTGCTGGCAGCGTAGCAGAAGGCATTAGGGGCTTGAACAGCGGTGCGCGGGGCTGCAGGCGAGCCTCCGCGGGGCTGTGCTTAGTGGAGTGCTGTGATGCATGATGTGCAGGAGACATTTTTTAGTTCCTGTGCTTCATCGCAGTTCATGAAAGAAGCACTCATTCTGAAAAAATTAAAAGTTAAATCTACCAGGTGGTCAGCACCTGCATGCCAAAAACACTTCAGCAGCTGGCGTCCGTCTTCTCCAACATCACTGCTGCAAAATAAGAAAAAATAACAAGTTGACGGAGGTGAATCCACTGAGAAATAAGTGAAGCCGAAGGTTACACATTCACGTGCACACAGTATCTCATTTAAGAAACGGCTTTATCAGGAAAACTGGTTCTCATTCTTTAGCATTTTCGTTATTTAATTCATAGCAAAAGTAAAATCCTGACATGCTGCTTCACATCCCAGTCTGATCCTTAGCAACTTGCAGAGCGATTCTGCTCCTGTGAAGGGCCGCGATGGCTGTGTGAGGGGGGTACAGCCCTCACCTCTAGTTATGTGATTCCCATCCTGCCTCTCCTTAGCAGTGACCGCAGCCTTCCCTGAAATCTTTTCTGCAAAAGGCAGTACAGTGGACGAAGTCTCCACTCTCACAAAATGGAACTTTACAAAAGAGACAGCAAAGAACAGCTTGCTCTGCATCCCTGTCAATTTTCTTGGCTTTATAAGGTTTCCCTGTGATACGGAACTGACATTTTGTTCATCTAGCCTTTATTTCTTTATTCATCTAGTTTCTGTGTGTTCCCATTTGATAGGGTTAGACTGTTCCAAAGAAATAAGGTCAACTTGGTGGGCTGAAGACAGGCATTTGAAACCATGAAGCCAAACTACACAAAAAGCCTATAAGAAAGCATCAGAAATGAAGCGAGAAGAGAATTTCTTTCTGAAATGTGACTGGTGGGACACTGAGCTAAGGGCACCCGGGGAGGAAGCGCCCAGTCCTTCTCACGGTAGGCGTCATCTCGAGGCCAACAACGCAGAGCTCCAAAATCCAGGCGGCTTTCCTCTAGCAGCTCTAGCCCAGGGAGCAGCGTCAGGGCCAGCACGGTGGCCTGCACAGTGCTGCTCGGCGGGCAGGGCAGGAGGGAGCCAGAAGAGCGGCCGCGGGGCGGGCAGCAGGACAGCCGAGCATGCCACGCCCCTCCCGCGCAAATTCCCCTCATGTTCTAAACTAGAAGAGGGAGGTGGAGAAAAGGTTTGAAAGCCGGGGTGTAGCCCCGCACCGCCCTGATTTGCGCTGGCCACAGCAAGTCCCAAGTCGGACGTGAGTGGCGGCAGGGCCCCACCCGGGCTCCTCCCCGAGTCCGAAGGAAGGAAGCGACCAGGTCCTCTTCTCCCTCATTTTTCTAACAGCAGCCCATGCAGAGCGGCGGGCCTGACACAGCCTCCCGGACGCATGGCACGACAGACACGTAAGCGCCGCGTGTCGGAAGTGCTAAGCGCGGCGCAGACCGTGTCGGCGTGTCCTTCACTCCCACTTGACAGGAAATAAAATCCGTGCCCAAGATTATCCAGCATGCCCAGTCTAGAGCCCTGCAGGCCACCGAGTGCACTGCTTTCTGTCTGCTTTCCTGTTGTACAGTGACGAGCTTGTCTTGTTTGTCGCACCAAAGGACAGATGGAGCGTGGCTTGTGAGCAGTCCCAGGCGTCAGGAAAGCTGCACAGGAGTGTGTAAGTACCTGCTCTGTAGGCAGGATCATTCTACTAAACAAAATATGGAGCTGAACGCCCTCTGAGTTCCCTCTAACACAGTATGCTTTGGTAGCCCACCCTCAGCCACCGACCAGGCTGGCGAAGAACCCGCCGCGCCGCCGGCTGCTCTTCCAGGCTGTGCTTGGCACTGCACTCAGCAGCTGGGTGCAGGCGGAGGCCTCAGCGCTACCCCAGGCGGTCGCATCCCGAGTCAGTTACAATATAGGAAAAGAGATTAATAACTTGAAGGAAACAAAGTTAACCACTAACTAAGGGGAAGACTGAGGGCCAGCCAAAGAGCTCAGCAGATTACAGCACTGGTAAGAGGGCGCAGGGGCCGGGGTTCGATTCCGGGGCCTGCTGTGCCTGCCCAGACCTGTAATCCCAGCTCTTGGGAGGTACAACCAGGTGGATCACTATGAGTTGGATCTAGTAGTGAGACCATACAAAATAAATAAGTAAATAAAATAAAAGATGAACACCAAGAACTAATTCAACAAATAGGTCCTTATAGTCTGAGTAGCAGGCAGGTGAGTCTCAGTATTCTAATGTCAACTGAACAGCTCACTTATGTGGGCTTCAAGAAAATATAAATAAGAATTTAAACACTTAGAAAATCACAAGTCTGAGAGTCAAATTCCAAGTATTGTTGTTTAGCATTAACTTAGGCTAGTGAGTACACTCTCGTGAAATATTAAACCAACAGTACAAAAAGCATTCTTCTTTAAGACTGCTGTGTGAGCTAGCTTTTTGTTCCTGTCTGAAGAAAACCTGAGCCTGCTCAGTACTTACTACCACCCAGCACACACCCTCCTCCCTCTCCAGGAACTGAGCATACGTATCAGGCCATTATTCATGTTTTATTCTGAAAGACTTCAAATGTCTTTTACACATGCATGTGACTATCACTGTGGATATAAACACATAAAGTTAGGTACTAGAATCTACCAAATTTATTATCTATAAAATGAACAGTAACTGAAGTCCCATAAAGGTGGCACGACAGAGACTGAAGTCAGGGTCTGGGGTCAGAACACCTTCTACTTGGAAGAGCCGAGTCCCGAGAGGTCTAATCACCACCTATTTGTTTTTAGTTGAAATATGTAGAAAGTCTTTGCAAGGCACACACAGGAGTCAGGGGTTTGCTGGTGTCCACTGCATGCTCTACATTAGCACTAAGTACACAACCTAACTTGAATCTATTGAGATGAGCTAAAGCAACACCTCAAGTAGACTCCCTTCTGTCCTCATTTAGCCGTGCTCGTAGAAGAGAAAACGAGGCCTTTGTTTTGCTGTTGGTTGCTTGAGAGTTAGAATCTCTCACATTTCGGTTCTAGGACTGGCCAACCACATGTGAGCTCATGAAAATTAAAACTACGAGGCTCGCTCTTCCTGCCACATGACGTTTCCCTCTGCTTCCCGAGCACCTGCATTCGCATGCACTGCGCTCCCTCAGTGACGTGTCCATAGAGCCTTCAGGAAATGAGCAGGACCGGCGCCACCAGGCGGAGGGAGGATGGTCACAGGCTGGAGCCCAGCCCTACAGCATAGCAACTTAGGAAGACCCTGCCTCAGAGTCTTAACAGGGGTTAAAGATGTAGCTGTGTGCAAATGCCTTGGGTTCAGTCACCAGAAATAAAGGACAGAGCGAGGGTAGAAGGGAGGTACAGGGGAGGGGGAGGAAGGGGAATGGAAGTTATGGGTAGGAGCCTGGAGAAAACTGGATGGACCTTTTCTCAAGCCTGGGAAACTCTTCCCCAAAGGACTACGAGCCATCAACTGGGAGCCCAGCAATCATGAGTTTGAGCCCAGCCTGAGCAACTCGCATCTTAGTGAAAGCCAAGTCTCAAAATCAAACAAAGATTTTAAGTGTCTGGGAGTGCAGGGCGCTGCGACAGCCTGCTTTCACACCCCAGCACTGAGGACTGGGGCTGGGAGCCACACCCTTGGAATGGCGACACCGAGGATCATCATATCTGTGCATGCACCCCAAGCAGGCGGAGACTCAGGTCAGCCAAGGCCTGGCCTAAGCCACAGCCTTCTTCCTGTTCACATCTTTTCTTTGGGTAAAACTCAAATCACCAGGTGAGTTTAGGATGAAAGTGTTTTTGAGTGGTAGGTGATTCCCCTTAGCTGGGGAAGAACTGAGTTGTTACTTTATCTTGAGAACATGAAGGTAATGGATTGCACCTCTTCGGTTTTATGAAGGGGAGACTTCCTCCCGTGTCTGCGGCCTCTTACTGGACTTCTGTGGTGTGATGCACGTCACGTTCTCGCCCATTGCTTATTCAATAATAAATGCTTTGCCTACTAGCTTTTGAAGAGGACTTCTAAGTTTACAGTAAGATTACTGTGATTATTATTTCTGTATTTCTCAAAAAAGGCTAGAGACAAAGAGTACATGACAAATCACTTTGATGAATCTGTTTTTATCAAATCTAGATCCTTCTGGATGCCTGGAAAAAGTGAATATTCCTTAAGTTGTCTGTAGCAGGTGGATTTATTTTTGTAATAAATTTATGTGGCCTGGGGCCGGGGAGATAGCTCAGATAAGCGTTTGCCTGGCAAGCGCAAGGCCCTAAATTCAATCCCTGGTACCGCAAATAAAAGAAAAAGAAAAAAAGAAATTCACATGGCTTTTTAGTCAGCTGTCTATTAAAGTACATGAACTTACTTTTAATCATCAAGCAATAATCCAGACTTCAAGTTCATGCCTAAGATGCTAACTGGGAACTCAGTGATATATGAGTTAACAATCCTCTATTTTTTACTTCCGGGAAATTCCCTGAAGAGAATAAAGTAAATCTTGTCTCCTTAAGAACTTCACTTTACACTTGCATTAAACCAGGGAGCAAGAGTGGCCCCAGAGCCAAGGCCTCCCTTCCCTGTCTGGTCTGCAGAACGAAGGCCAAGGAAGAGGCCTACTTAGAAGACCTCAGCCACAGCAGAGGTTCTGGGACTCGCAGCACGAGTGGGCACAGCCTGTGTACCGCAAGGCAGAGTGCGTCCTCGCCTGATGGCAGCCCACAGCGCCCTTCCCGTGGGAGCTGTAACCGTGACCACCCTGAAATAGTTAGCAAAATCTGCAAAGCAAGGGAGCAAGAAGAGAAGAGGAAGCTCTGCCAGGTGTGTGCTGCATGAGCGGCTAGCTATGTTAGCAGCACATA
Source organism: Tympanoctomys barrerae (assembly GCA_002564285.1). Classification (NCBI taxonomy): domain Eukaryota; kingdom Metazoa; phylum Chordata; class Mammalia; order Rodentia; family Octodontidae; genus Tympanoctomys; species Tympanoctomys barrerae. The sequence continues at coordinate 7,400 of NDGN011553352.1, read as the reverse complement.
AATCTGAGGTCAGAATCAAATGCATCTGCTCATGTTTGGGGAAATTAATTGACCGTGTTGAAAGAACATAGTCCTGGGCTTCAGGGAGCAGATGCCTGGAGCACAGGTCGGTATCTTCCTCTTTACTACGACTGAGACAGCTCCTGCTTTAGAGTAGCTGTCCTCGCCAGATCCTAAGACACAGTAAGTAGTCAGAAATCATTGTTGTCAACTGAAATCAATTTTCTTCTATGGAGCTGCAGTCAGAAATCATTTGCCTCAGGCAGGGGATATGCTTTGCTTCAGTGGCATTAACTGTTCATCTATCTGGAGAGTACTGCTTTGGGGTAGACAGGTGAAACCTATGAAAATAAGGCTCTCTGCAAATCAGCCCGCACACGCGACCGGCAGGCCTCAGCCACTCGGGGGCACAGCGGCTGCCTCAAGGGCAGTCAGCATCTCAGGCGTGAACTTGTCCCCGAGGGCCTTCCTGCTGCATCAAGAAGGAGGAAAGCACCCAGCCCGACAGCCCGCACGAGCGCAGGCCTCACCGGGAAGCTTCCGGGCCTTGAGTAGAGGCCAGGGGAGCAGAAAGGACTAGATCTGAGGCTCAGCTGAATTTCAACACGTAACAGATTTCTCAAAATTAATATAACACAAGGCAAAGTGCATGCTCGAGTCCATGCCACTGGGCAGCAGTATCCGCCCCAGCTGTGGTCACTGAAAGCACTAGCAGAGACACTTCTCACTGACCCTCAGCTGACACTTTCTCTGCCTGTTCATTACACAGCTGACATTAGTGATGGTAGCCCACCAGTGAAGCGCCACAAGCTAAGGTGGCGCAGGAGCCGCCTGCGGAGACCTCACGGCCACAAGGCTTCTGCCCCACTGGACTCCCTAGTCCCGGCAGGAGCAGAGCCTGGCGCTGCGAGGTGACAGCCACCACCACAGGTGACCACTGCTCAGCCACACTGACGCCACCAATGAGGGGAGAAATGTCACTGCTCTTCCACGTTATTTCTTTAAACATCATGTCAGTTATAAAAGCAATGAGAGTGCAAAATGAGGTAACCCTAAGATCTGCTTGTATTTAAGTGAACTGAGTTGATTTTAAAAGCTAATTATCCACAAATTTCATCTCTGGATGCAAGAAATGAAGGCAAACTGCTAGCCAGTGAGAGAAAACCCAGGGGAGCAGTCCAGGGGCCAGCCAGCCCCCCACCTCTGTCCCCCCTTCCAGGCCACAGCTGGGACGGCTCACTGACATGCGGGACACGGGACACCTAAGACCAGAACTGCTGTTCCAGCAAAGCCATCTTCTCTTGGGTGAAGCTGTGCCGGGTAAGCACAGACAGGGAAAGGGGTTCAGGAAACACAAGGGTCAGCACCCCAGTCTGACACATCATAATGACTTGTAGGAAACTGCAACTTATTCCAAAAATGGGCCAGTTTTACTAAGAAACAAAACAGCACCGCATCAACATTAAAAAGGCCTTTTGCTTCTTTTTAATAACACGAACCGTTCCCGTCTCTCACAAATATTAAGCTTTAGCTTCTTTTACGGCATTTTTCCTATATTCCACACTCATTCAAAGTAATTTTTTGGCAGTCTTATACATTACCTTAATTTTATGTTTTGTGTACAGAGCTTTGATAATTGAAGTAAAAAATTTCAAACCGCACACCCGCCCTCCTCCTTGGTGAGCAGGACTCCTTCTGCTCACATAGGTCAGCAGCTCTCAGCTCAGCATTTCTTGCCAGAACTAAAAGCTTCTGCTGGGGCCGGGAGATGGCCAGGTGGAGTAAGCGCTTCCCCGGCAAGTGCAAGAGCCCGAGTCCAGCTCAATGCCCGGTTCTGCTCCCGGAAAAAAAGCTTTTGTTATTTAAATAACCAACTGGTTCTTATCTTGTAAAAGCTCTGCTGTTATGTAGACACAGACGATGTGAACTTAGCCAAATTACTGTGTTTGAGAAAAACAAATTTGGTGGTTATTATTTTACATTCATCTAAAAAGTCCAGTACATGTTCAACCATTTCCTTATTTTGGGATCTTTGCTGGCCAGGTTTTTTCACTCTTATACAATTTGCCACCGTTACACTGAAAGAGGTAGTACATATGAGAGAGTGAATAGCTTTAGTATATAAAGAAAATTTTCATGCTCAACAAACTATCACCATATAGGGAATTTACTAGCTACTTAAAAATAGTACCATTTCAATAGACAAAAGCATGGCATGATACAAAAATAGATAAAGATAAAGGAAAAAGAAAAATAAAAATACAGAATTTTAAAAATGTAAATTAAAATAAAAAATAACTTCTTCTTTTTCTCCATTTTGGTGCTGAGAATTAAAGCCAGGGCCTCTGCAGTGAGCTGTATCTGCCCCCCCCTTTTCACTCTGAGACACTGTCACCCTAAGCTGCCCACACTGGGCTCGAAATGTGACGCTCCTGCCTCAGCCTTGCAGAGTGCTGGGATTTCAGGCACGTGCCACCGCACTAGGCAATACTTCTCTATTAAGGTGACTAGTACGCTATTTTTAAACACGATGACACTGGCAGACACCGAGCTATGCAGCGCTGCACCCAGCTCCGAGCTGCCGCAGGGGCATATCCTCGAGCGCCGCAGCTCCAGGGCGCGAGGCCCGCGCTTCCGTGTGAGCCCTTCTAGCTCTGTGGCTTTCCACCATAGACTGATCTCCCTCACCCCATTTCCTCATCTGTAAAACTGTAAAAGTGAGCATATTTAACATGTTTTTATGAAGCGTGAGTACATAATATTACTTCTAATATCCAGTCCTGTCTCCATAGTCGGCAGCGGTAACAATCCATGTGTGAAGAACTCAGGCAGAACCACAGCGCCAGGGCGGAGGGCCTCCTGCAGCCGGCCCAGGGCCACGGGGCCTCTGGCTCCCCTGCACGTGCTCACCCAGAACCAATAATCCCAGCTCTGGGATTTTACCTCAATAGAGGCATGGTCACAGACATTGATCCACATGTGTCATATTTAGGTAGTGTCCCCAGAGAAAGCCACACTGGCCTTGTATAATGGAAAGTAACATTCACAGAAATACAGACATCAGCTTATGAAAAATACGTTCTCTATCCTAAGTGGTGAAAAGTATGCCTTGAACAGGAAAATTCAAGGGGTTTGAGTTTTATTATTTGTTTCTCTTTGATAAATTTATGCTTGCTTTCTCTAAATTCAGAGATGATGTCAACATTAAACACGTTTCATTTGTTCACTTTTAAAATGAACGCACGAGCTACCAGCTCCCGTCCTAGGAAAGGCCTTTAAGTTTCACCTTCTGCTTGAGTTTTGTACTTTATCTGAAGGGTGGAGAAGAAAATACTGCTCCTCTCTTTCGATGAACACAAACCTAGGTCACGCAGAGAAAGGCTCTACACGCACGCCTGACACTTACCTCTTGGGAATCCAGAGCTTCGTGTTCGGGAATCGCCACCATGGGACGACTCGGCTTCACAGGGAAGAAGCCCGGGATGCCATCCAGAGGAGAAACGAGAAGTAAATGTTTAAATTTTACTTAAATAGATAATTCAATAACTATAGTAATTCTATTACTATAAAGTATATTACTGTGGATAGCAGATGTAGATGCTACCAAGTGGAAATATTAACACAGTTGTCATTAAGAAACATGGAAGGTACTCTGGGCGACAGTGAGTTCTTTGAGCATAAAGCCGCACATCACCCACAATGTCACTCGTAAACTCTCACCAACGGGACATCTTAACCTGGACAGCACACACTGTCATTAAACATTTATTTAGCGAATGGCCAAACACATTGCCAGGTTTCACGGAAAGCCAACTGAGCTAAGTTCATGTTCCTCCCTCATGCATCAGCCTCTAATTCAGATGTCCAGAGAAAAGCCAACAAACCCTGCGCGTCCCACTGCAGGCGCAGCTCCGTCTACACATGCTGCGATTTTAAGAATGTACAATGCTGCGCATCCTTGTAAATATTAGTACAACCACGCACGGGGACTCGTACATAACGCCATCTCACTAGGTGATGGCGTTTACAGTACAGTGCTTGACCCCTAGCGGGAGGGAGGGTCAACTCTATGTGGGCAATTTTGTGCCTGCATGTGTCCTCGGAGCAATACATATGCACATAAAGCCGCCATCGATGTGCAGGACGGAGACTAGGCCATGGAAAGGCCAGGCCCCATTCCCCTTCAACAGGGGTGTGGGCTGGAGCAATTCCAGCGAGGCCAACAGCTCTGACTCCCCTGCACAAGGACCGCAGCTATAGCTTCAGGGACACTAGAAGGTCCCTCCTGCCACTGCCTCAGGCGTCCACGGCTGGAGTATGAAGTCATCACTTCACTAAATCTCAGCTCTCACACTCTGCTCACAACTGCAAAGTCCTCTGGTGTCACAGCATCCAGACACCTTCCCACCACCTAATGCCACTGCTTTAAATAGAAGCAGAGTCAACTAGAGACCTGACTGGCACTCCAGGAAGCAGCAGAACGTGCCTTTCTCTGCCTCACAGTATCTCCTGAAAACCCAAGCTCAGCTTGAGCAGGATCAGGCTCTGCACTGCCTCAAGTGGCGCAGCCAGCGCATTGGTGCTGGACACAGCAGTCTTTAAAATTCTATTTTTTGGTGGTACCAGGGATTGAACTCAGGACCTTGCACTTGCCAGGCAAGCACTTATTCCACTGAGCTATCTCCCCGGTTCTAGCAGTTGTTTCTAACAGACTGAGGTGACAATGGCATAATATTTATCTAAGTCAGCAGAGTTGGTGGAATATCAGTTTTATTCTTTTCTTTTCTTTTTTTTTTTTTTTTTTTGGTGGAACCAGGGATTGAACTCAGGCCTTTGTGCTTGCCAGGGA
>NDGN011553351.1:0-14831 GCA_002564285.1 Tympanoctomys barrerae | reverse complement strand
GAACTCAGGCCCTTGCGCTTGCCAGGGAAGCACTTATTCTACTGAGCCATCTCCCTGGCCCTGAGAGCTCTTATTAATGCTTACCAGAAGGGTGATGTAATTCTCATACCTTTCACATTATTCTCATTCTTCATGTGATCCTTCCCTCTCCCTGGGATTCACTCTTCACCAGCCACACGCAGCATACTGCTTCTTGCCTACCAGCCTCTAGCCTTTTAAAACTGCCAATGTAATGATACCAGAGACTGCCTCTTAAGTCGTTAGACCTTGCCGGAAAAATTTCCCTAGTGCTATATATCAGATTAGATTGTCGAAAAATAACTTAAAGTAAGTTTTAATTATAGAATATGAGGGAATCTGAACATATCCTGGACTTAGTGTCCATCTTCAGAATGATAGGCAAGGTAGTCCTCCTTAGTCTAGTGGCTCCTGTGTTACCTTTAAACTTTTCTACTTCCCATGTCCCTGTTCTGGCTGAAGATCATGAAATTCCTGCTACAGAAGGGCTGCTCTTCTTAGAGGATGCACATGACTGCTGTCTGTTGGTATCTGTCCATGAGCTCCTGTTTTCCTTGGCCTGATTCTTAAGGGAGTGAAAAGAGTAATTAAAATGTCTGAGAGATGAGTCGTGATAAAAGGTTGCTCAGTTTAGATTGCCAAGTCATGAATGTCAGAGTTATTTGTCTGGGCCTCCACTCATAAGAGTACTGGGCACTCATAAGAGTTTCTGATCTATGGTCATGTGTTTGTCTCCTTTGTAGGCCAACCCTAGTGCTGATCTCTACTATACAACCTTCAGTGATCCTCTCTATCTGACCATGTTCAAGATGTTGCGTGACACCCTTTATTACATGAAAGGTGAGGAATACTGGCAGTTACTTGTATGAATATGGGGATGGGAGTCCTGACACAGTTATATACTGGTATTTGCCTAGTGCATTGGCACATATTGGTACTCACAGCTACTTGTGGGGAAGATGACTTGAATCTAAGAGTTCAGTGCTGGCCTGGGCAACATAGTGAGACCTATCTTAAAAGAACAAAAATGGAAACAAAACACTCTACATTGAGCAACATAGTCACATGACTGAAAGTTGGGGAGAAAATAAGGAAAAAAAAATCTGTCCATAATCCTGTGATCTAGTACAGCCAGGGATTTCTTCTTCTACCTTCTTTTCTTTCTTTCTTTCTTTCTTCCTTCCTTTTTTTTTTTTTTTTTTGTTAGAGTCTTGTTATGTAGTTGCCTTGAAGTCACTATGTAACCCAGTCTGGCCTCAAACTCACAGCAGTCATTCTGTCGTGATTATAGGCATGTGCTATCTAAATTCTGGGATTATAGGCAGTGTACTACAATCTGAGTAAATAAAACACATAAAAGGGCTGTATTATCACTGAAATTGGCTCAACTGATAGAAAATATTTTGTGATATGAAAAAATGAAAAAGTTGTAAGTAACAAGATCAGGACAAAACTGGTTGCAGCCTGAAGGAAAAAAGTGGTAGGATGCTTTCTTAGCATGCATGAAGTCCTTAGTTCAATCCCCAGAACTGTCAAAAAACAGTATAAGAGCTGGTGAGATAGCTCAGTGGTCTTAAGTGCCTGCTTAGGCAAGCACAGAGACTGGGGTTCGATCCCTGGCACCACATGCTGCACTGGCCTGGCCTCTGGGCGCACTGAGCTGGCCACCAAGTCCTGCATGGTGGTGTAGCCTGTAATCCCAGCCCTGTGGAGGCTGAAAACAGGAGGATTACTACAAGTCCAGGCTGTGTAGTGAGACCCTGTACCAAATACTTAAAAAACAAAAACAAAAACAATATAACACCAATAAAAATTTACAAAACATAAAGCACTGCTTTGATCTTCCTGGGAAATTATCATTTCCTGATTGCAAGGTAGTATACATGTAGAGGATTTCCCACAGCCTGTCCAAACTGTTTCAAGCAGATGTTTTTGGAACTATAGTAGTTAGCACCAAACATTCCCCTTTTTTTTATTAAAGAGGGAAAGATCATAGCCATTAATAGCCACTGCCTGTTTTCTGGTACAGTTTTGTTTCCAACTTTGGTATCTACTGTCTTTGCCACAGACCTCCCTACTTCTTTTGTGAAAGAAATTCATGATTTTGTGCTGGAGCAGTTCAACACAAGCCAAGGAGAGCTCCAGAAAATTCTACATGATGCAGATCGGATTCACAATGAGCTGAGCCCCCTCAAACTGCGCTGCCAGGCAAACGCTGCTTGTGTGGACCTCATGGTGTGGGCTGTGAAGGATGAGCAGGGTGAGCCTGAGCTGCCCCCCAGCACTGCAGAAAGTCAAACTTCTTTCCTCCCTCTGTGAGCTCTGGGCATGTCCCAGTATGTTTCTACCCAGAATGAGTCTGAGAATGCTGGGCTCTGTTAGTAGCACAGGCAGTCACATTAGGAGTGGCCACTTCCTGGGCACGTGCGGAGCTGAGCATAAGATCCTGCCATAGTCTTGACATGTGCTGTCCTGTCTTATGGTGGAGGGCCCTAGACCTGGGAGGAGGGAAAATACCTAACTCTGTAGGGCTATATATTGTCTTTGCTACTTCTTGCTGGTTCTTTAGACTCAGCTAGAAGATGAAGGTTATATGCAGGGGAGGAGTAGAATAGAAAACATTCTTACAGAGTGGCACCCTGAGACAAGAGGGTGTAGGACCAGCAGAGAATAGTAACATACACAGCAGGATGCTTGCCTTCATCGCTTCTCAGCCTTTTGGCTAAGATCAAGTGTAGGATGTTTGCCTTCAGACTTCTGGTGTGGTCGCTTGGTATTAATAAACCCACAATATGTGTGTCTTGGGTATAATAAATAATTCAACAATAATTGAATTATTTGATTAATGAGGGAGATAATATTTTGTAAGTACTGGGCTTTGTTGATCATTTGTACCCTCCTGATTTTGAACTAAGGTGCTGAAAATCTTTGCATCAAGTTATCTGAGAAACTGCAGTCCAAGACATCCAGCAAAGTCATCATCGCACATTTGCCCTTGCTTATCTGTTGCCTACAGGTCAGTCCTACTGACGCTTGAGACATTGATTCCCATCCATAGGGTGTCCCCCTTATCATGTTGCTGAGGCTTTAGTTTGTTTGTCAATAGCAGAGACTGAGGATCATGTAGTCTGAGTTCTTATGAACTTTGATTCCAGTCTGCTCTGGACACAATTCACCACTGAGTATGGTGTGCCCTCTACAGGTTGCCAGGGATTTCTGTAAGTGGTATCCAGAAGCAGCTAGCCTCAAAGGAAGCTTCAGCTTCTCCCTTGTTATAAGGCTGCCTCAAATCTGCTGGCAGTGTCTAAGTAGCAGGTAGATGGCTGTGGACATGTGCCAAAGAGCCTCATGGAAAGATATCTTTGTCCATAATGCCTAGTTCTACTCTGCTGAAACTCTGATGCAAATCCTACTGCCTCTAAATGTCCTGTTATTTAAAGAGCATGTGTTGTACCTTTTCTCCCTTGTTTCCAAAAGAAATGAACACTTTAATGTTATGTATTTACCTTGGTTGGAGAAGAATTAACATCAGTCCTCTTTCCTGTCTGCCTCATGGCCAAGTGGCCTCCAGGAACTTTGACCTTAGAGATTTTGATCAGTCTTAGAAATTGTAAGGTTGAGGATATCAAGATTTGGGCTCTCCTTAGATAGAAGCTGCAGGGCTACATTATGGATTGATGTCTGTTGCAGGGCTTGGGACGCTTGTGTGAGAGGTTCCCAATGGTAGTGCATTCTGTGACGCCATCCTTGCGAGACTTCCTGGTCATCCCATCCCCAGTGCTGGTGAAGCTCTATAAGTACCACAGTCAATACCATACAGGTAATAGATGACTACAGCTAGGGTCTTATCTCAGCATATAGTCCCTGTGTACTCTTGAGACCCTTTTAAGAATGTGAACCCATACAAATTTTGTAACTATTATTGGGCCAATTCCTCTTCCTCACCATTATTTCTGCCTTTCCATAAATGGCCCTTCTCTGGGGTTTGATTCCCTGCACCACAGGTTGTGAAGGCCCCACCCACCCCAGGTGTGCTGATCCAGCTACCAAGACCAGGTATGGTGGCACATGCCTGGAATCCCAGCACTTGCAAGGCTGAAAACAGGAGGATCACTACGGGTCTGAGCTGTGTAGTGAGACCCTGTACTAAATACCATTAATAAATAAATAAGTAAATAAAGTCCTTGTTCCTTGAGTCCTAGATCTTTCTCTGCATTCCTAATCCTGCACTCCACCTTACCTTTTTTTTCCTTTTGGCATTTTCTTTCACTGTGGGAGTCTGAAGTATAAGTCCTACATGCCCCATTGCTAGCCAGTAGCTTCTTGTGCACTGCCTCATCTGGTCACATCACCCTGTGAGAGGACATAGGCTCAGAGGAGATCTGGTGATATAGTAGTTATCCCTATTAAAAATTGTCTGTGTTCTGGAAGCAGTAATGTAGTTCTGTTCATCTTACCTGTGGTCCCATGAAGGTGGGCGTTTTTATTTTTCCTTTCAGATAAAGAAACCCAAACTCAAGAGCAGTTGACTTTCCCCAGAACTCATAGTGGGGAGCGGTTCCATTTTATTTTATTGTGGAACCAGGGATTGAACTCAGGCCCCTGCGCTTGCCAGGGAAATGCTTATTCCACTGAGCCATCTCCCTGGCCCCCAGTGGTTCCATTTTCACCTGCTCTTTGTGTGATAGTTAGATCATTCCTAAGCCCAGGACTACCAGAGCTGCATTCATGTGGTTGCTTGTCAGTATTTCTGAATGATTAAGAAATTCCTGCATTTACCCATTGCTCACTTTGTAAACTAAATATTCTCCTCACTTAAACACATTACCTTCATCCTTCCTGTTGGTCTTAGAGTCTTTTACTTTTGAAGTATTTGGTTAGATGTTTTTAGAATGTTTGCTTTTATAAGCTAAAGGTGTTTGGACAACAAAGAAGGGGATGGAAAGTGAAAACTGAATCAGACACAGATTTGAACTTTTACATTTAGTTGCTGGCAATGATATAAAAATCAGTGTCACCAATGAGCATTCTGAGTCAACCCTGAATGTCATGTCGGGCAAGAAGAGCCAGCCCTCCATGTACGAGCAGCTCCGGGACATCGCCATTGACAACATCTGCAGGTGAGAGGCAGCATAGCGGGAGGTCTGATCTGGGAGGGAGGAAAATGGTGTTTGAGACAGAGGCCTATTACAAGACAAGGAAATTGATAATTTTTAAATTGTAGTGTTTAAAGCCCCCCACTTTTCCCATAGTAGAGATTCAACTCAGGGCTTTCACATTGAGCTATGTCCCAAACATACATATATGTTAAGGAATAGTATAAGAAATTTAAAACTGAAAGTTGGACAAGGATGATATTCTAAAGGAAACTGTTGTGGGGAAAATTACGAAGTTATTGGCTTAGATATTTATTAAGTGGATAAAATCTGCAATACTTTGCATAGTGATTCTCTCAGTGTTATAAGAAAAGGAAAAATAAAACTGAAAAGCCCCATTTCACTGGTCTGATGCCTAATGTCATGTGGGTTTCCTCACTGCTCAGGTGCCTGAAGGCTGGCTTGACAGTAGATCCGGTGATTGTAGAAGCTTTCCTGGCCAGCCTGTCGAACAGGCTCTACATCTCCCAGGAGAGTGACAAGTATGTTCTTCCCTATCCCTCGGGTAGCCAGTAGGCTCAGGAGGGATACCTGACATTTTGTATGTCTGTGCCTTTTTCACAGGGTTTTCATAGGTTTAAGGTATGATTTACTCAGAATGTACACTTTGAACCACTATGTAAGAGTCTTTCTAGCATAGTGCCAGAGGCTTTGTGTTTTTTGCTGGTTAAAAGTCCTGGGCTGTCATTTGCAGATGAATGTTTCATTAAGATTATGGTGACATTGAGGTCTAGATCATTACCCCTTGGTTTTATTTCATGACTTCATGCCAGAGGACTGCTTCTAAGTTGCCTCTGTTCTTCCCTCCTGTAGGGATGCACACTTGATTCCTGACCACACCATCCGTGCCTTGGGACACATTGCAGTGGCTCTGAGGGACACCCCAAAGGTCATGGAGCCAATTCTGCAGATTCTGCAGCAGAAGTTCTGCCAGCCCCCCTCGCCCCTTGATGTGCTCATCATTGACCAGCTAGGCTGCTTGGTTATCACTGGAAATGTAAGAAAGGGTTATCACTGGAAAATTACAGAATAAATTTATCTTGCAGCTGAGCTAAACACTCTCAACTATTTCAATACTGAGTATCGAGAGAGTGTAATGGTCCACGAGTACTTGGAAAAATCATGTTCAAACTAATTTCTTGTCAATTTTAAATGACATAAATAGGAATAAAGTAAAAGTGCTTTCTTGTTAGCTTTTAATTTGAGGTTTGCTTAAACCTTTAGAAATGAATGCCTGGGGCTGGGGAGATTGCTCAGTAGAATAAGCACTTTCCTAGCAAGCGCAAGGGCCTGAGTTCAATCCCTGGTTCTGCCAAAAAAAGAAAAAGAAATGAATGGCTTTCATTGTCTTTTATGGCCCAGGATTTCAAAGCTCTCTCTGAGCGATGACGAAGAGGTGCCTTCTTTGTGTTCTGGTAGGGGCTTGGTGAAGGAATCATGGTGTGGTGATGGTGTGTCTTGCTCTCTTCCAGCAATACATTTATCAGGAAGTGTGGAATCTCTTCCAGCAGATTAGTGTGAAGGCCAGCTCAGTGGTGTATTCAGCTACCAAAGATTACAAAGACCATGGCTACAGGTAATTTTCTGTATCTCATTGTCATTTTGGATACTGACAGTTCCCTTTGGGATTCTATCTTTGCACTAAACTTTCCTTCTTAAATGAAAACTCATATATGGCTACCTCAGGGAACTCACCACTGGATATCTCTATGCATGTGGCCCATTCCCACTCCTCCCTTTTCTGAACAGACTCACTGCATACCCAAGAGACCTGCCTCTGTGGAGTGACCCATGAACTGTGCCATGAGTGGTTCCCTGAGTGACACTTGTAATGGCTACATGCTGTCTCATTGTGTAACTCTACCAAGATTTATCTAACTGGCCCCAAGCTGGAATGTTAGGCAGCTTTTTAGTTTTTCCAGCAGTACGTGCTGCATTAGATAACCTATGTGTCTGAAAGAGTCTTTGATGCTTTCTTTAGGTTAAGAGAAGTAGGATTTGGGAGGTCTAAAGAAATAAACTTTTTATATCCTTGAACATACTATATTTATGTGAAGTCGGGCCAGTTTTTCCTGGCAGATAAGAGATGTTTCTTTGTTCCTTGTTCTTGTCTGGAAATGCTGCGAGGAAGGGATGCATCCATGTTTAGAGGATCTAACAATTATTTGTCAGGTCAGTGGATGAGAAGACAGGAAGGGAAGTCAGACAAAAGCAGAAGTTGACAGGGAAAAAGCTCCTTTGTTTGTGTTACTGTTCTCTGCCACTGAGCTTTTCTCTGCTTGACTGTTAAATCCAGGCCTTTCTCTGAGAGTCTCTCCAAGTCAGTTTAGCTGTCAGGAGAGCAGAGTTATGACCACCCACCAAGCAAAATACTTGGGAAAAACTCCCCATCTGTACTGAACATGTACAGACTTTTTCATGTCATTATTCCCTAAATAATACATTATAACAGGTATTTGCATAGCCTATCCATTGTACTAGGTATTATAGGTAATCCAAGATGATTTAAAGTATCCAGGGGTTGTTCCTAGGCTGTATGGAAATAATAAGGGATTTGGGTATCCTTAGATTTTAGGATCCATAGGGATCTTAGAACCAGTGGGGGATGATTATACTTCATTGCCTTCTCATTGCCATTGTCGTGAGCCCAGCCTGTTTCAGCAGTATAAGGACTGCTCACCTCTCTTTTCCATGTGTCCTGATTTCTGTGATAGAGCTGATGCTTAAGTCAGAACACCTTTTCTCCCACATTGCTTCCTTGCTCTGAAAATTGTCAGAGCACCTGGCACCTCCTGCTCTTTGTCTTTGCTCATGCTGGCTTCCTTCTGTGACCCTTATGTCCATCTTGCTACTCCTTTTTTTTTTTTTTTTGAAGGGTCTACAAGGTGTTCAGGGTCTCACTACTAGATCAGACTCAGAGTGATCCACCTGTTTATAGCCTCCCAAGAGCTGGGATTACAGGCACGTGCCACCATGCCCAGTCTCAATTGCTGTCTCAGCGTGCCCCTAGGTCAGGGCCGGCACTGCAGGCCCAGGGATTGAACCTTTTGTTCCTGCACATGTTTGCAGGTGCTTTAATCTGCTGAGCTATTTGGCCAGCTATTCTTTACCTTTGCTCTGTACAGTACCTCCTAGTCTCCATCCTACTGGTTCTTCAGATTTCTGACTCAAATTCTCTTCTTCCACAGATACTGTCTCTTATTACCATCAAAAAAGATTGTCCTCTTCCTCACCAGTGAAAGTATTTTCTGACCTTTGTTTGCCCTTGACCTACCAAGTGCCTAGTTAACTGGGAAGGGAGTGCCTTTTTTGTTGTGGCTACCATATTATCTTTGATTTCCCGGATTAAGCAGTGTGCTTAGTGCTTTATATGCTATTTAAACTTCTACCTATGGAGAGGGAATTACCATCCTTATTTTTCTTAGGAAGAAACTAAGGCTTAGACTTAAGTACTTCATTCAGGGTTATGCAGCAAGGAAGTGACAGTCTGGCTACTTCTAGGACCTCAGAAGCCAAGTAAGCTTTGCTGGTTCACAGTATCTGGCTGCAGAGACAATGTCAGCTTTATTTCTGGCTTTACTTGGTGTACAGCATAATCCTGAGGCAGTTGGTTCCCAGAACCTGGAGTACTTCTTGAGTATTCTATGTGAGTTAATACTAATATCACCTGACAAGGTCACTGGGGAGATGTTGATCATCAGGTGAAACTTTTATGAATTATAAATAAAGTAAGGCACTCCTTGATTTGAGAAGGAAAGTAGGGCCCAAGAAGAAAATGCCTGGGGATGAGTATTTCTGTGTTCTGCTGTGCAGTAGACCCTTGCCATTCAGAGGGAAATATCTTGAACCCTTCATGCATCCCCAGTGTACAGATTCCTGAAACTGAGATCCCTGAAGGCCCTCACTGCACCTCAGGAGAAAGGACTGTAGTCATTTTTGTAACAGTTCACTTTCTTTTAGGCGTCATTTGTCATGTAAATGGAATGTTCTTCACCCTTGAGAGTTCTTTGGTTCACAGTCAGCACTGAGAGCAGTGTGATAAGATAGCTGGGCATATCTAGAGTCCACTTGCTTTGCTCCTGCAGCACCTTCCCCTGGACCCATTTGAGAGCCTGGCAGTGATTGTTACTTTGCTCCTTCTTCATCAGGCACTGCTCCCTGGCAGTGATTAATGCCCTGGCCAACATCGCAGCCAACATCCAGGAGGAGCATCTTGTGGATGAACTGCTCATGAACTTGCTGGAGTTGTTTGTGCAGCTGGGACTGGAGGGGAAGCGAGCCAGCGAGAGGGCGAGTGAGAAGGGGCCCGCCCTGAAGGTAGGAAGGAGGAGGCATTGGGCTCTTTCTGTTAGTACCTCTTTCCCTTGTGACCAGAGCTGAATACTTGAGGCACTGTCCTGGTTTTAATGTGACACTTTTGTTTGATAGTATCTGGAGACTGTAAGAAAAAAGAGGATGGATTCTGTTTCTGGGATGGACAGCTTCCTTTCCAGGTTGCATTTTCCTCATAGCTGCCCTCTCTGCCAACCTAGGTGATGCCATGACAGCAGCCTAGTATGGGCTGTCTCCTGGACCCCTTTTCTCTTCTCTCATCCTTGGGAACTGGGAGATGAGAGGAAGGGTTATGACTAGCCCTAGTAAGACTTTTAGGGGCATATAATCAGAACATAGTGACTTGAAAAGGACCAGATGTAATCCAGTCTCAGACTGTTCAAGGAAGGCAGGTCCTCAAAGACAAATAAAACCTCATGTCTTCTGTGTGGGGTGAATGGGTTAAGAAAGAGGAGTGTAGGTCTCTTTCCCAAATGTGGGAATCAGGCACTTTACCACATCTCCACATTCATCCTGTTATGTTGTTTTCTCTTACTCCCCTTCCTCAGATAGTTTCTTAATACCACATATGAGGTACAATTGTAGCTCACCACCATTTCTATAAAGGGCCAGGCTGTGTAGGCCTAAAGGAGTTTTTTTTTTTTTTTTTTTTGGTGGAACTGGGGATCGAACTCAGACCCTTGAACTTGCCAGGGAAGCGCTTACTCCACTGAGCCATCTCCCAGGCCCCAGGAGTTTCTTTTGCAACAATGTAACACAACTGTGGTAGCTAAAAGTACCCAAAACCAATACATGAATGAACTGGTATGACTGTGCTTTGAAACTGTTGATAGGAACAAGTAGTGGTTGGAATTTGACCTAGATTTATAGTTCCAGCTCTCTTCCAGCTGAGGGAGTTTCAGAAATGTGAATTAGATAGAATCCCTGCTTGTGGAGTTTCCTGGTAAAATAGAATAAGGCAGTATGGAAGGGGTAGTAGACTAAGCTGGTCAAGAATGCCCCTCTGAGGAGTTCCCAGCTGTGTGAAGCAATCCTCCATGGGAAAATCTTGGCCAAGAGGCAGTAGTGCATGCAAAAAGGGATCCCAAGTCCCTAGGACCTAGTATAGCCTTATATTGCTGAGTCCACGGACAGTGATTTGGTGATAACTTTCTCAAGTCTTCCAAAATGGAGCCATTCTAGTGCAAAAGATAGAAGGTATCCATACTCCTGTTTATAGCAGGGCCTTAGGCATCAGGGTGCAAAGGATATGCCAATGATAAAGTGATGTACTAAGCTCTCAAGAAGGTGGAGGATGATCTGTTAGGTGCCTTCCCTTCTGTAGGGGTTGGGCCCCAGAACCCCAAAAGTTGTCTTGTGGGACCTGAAGCTGCTTCTATCCACCTCCTCTTGCTACATCTTTCTGTTTAAGTACTGAGTAGCTGCTGGGGCTTTCCTGCTGAGCTAGGACCTCTCAGAATAAGGAGAATCTAAAAAAAAAAAAAAAAAAAAGAATAAGGAGAGTCTAGAGCTCCTTGTCTTCCAGGAGCTCTGTTGATAAATTAAACTGAGACACCTGGGTGGTTTCACTTTATCATGCAGCCATTGTTTCTCAGAGTGCATTGAACAGAGCTATCACTGGAGGGCTCCAGAAAACCCAGTTTACAATTTTGCCCCTGCCTCTAAGTGATGGTATGCTTTTGCAAGCTACTCTGAGTCTCCTCATTGGCAGTTAATGTACAAGAAGCCCTGAGGAAAGGGATGCAGCACCCTCTGATGCAGCCTCTATTGTAGATACAGAAACTAAATTCAAGGTGCTTATGCATACTTCCAGAGCTTTCACAAATTAATATCTGTTGTAGTTTAGCAATATTTTTGTGTCTAGCCATTTATTTGGTTAAGTAGCACCTAACTTTTCCCTAACTTGGGATGAATTTACATGTATTTGTGGAAAAATACTAAACTTGTAAATAATAAAAAGCACCCATAATCCTTTTACTCTGATAAAAATACTGATGCATCTCAATACATTTCCTCCCTGACTTTTTATACATATGCATATTACTTAATTGAGTTTGAATCATAGCATCTCTTAAATCATGATTTAATATTTGCTATAGGGACTTTTTCAAGGTGACTGTATTTTTCAGAAAATTGTCTTCTCAATGGCTGTATCATATGCTGAAGTATGATGACTTATGTAATAAGTTATTTTCATATTTGATTTTTAAATTGATTCCAGTTTCTGGTATTAGCATTATGCTAGATCTAGGGGTGTAACTCAGTGGTAGAGCACTTGCCTAGCATGGATGAGAGCCTGGGTTCAATTCCCAGCACCAGAGAAAAAGAAGGAAAATATACTAGATGGGCATCTTCATACTTTTCTCTGTACATATATATTTTTTTTTTATATCGTGGAATTCCAGATTTATATAACACTTAAAAAATAAAAGAAACATGGGGGCTGAGGCAGGAGGATTGCTGTGGGTTCCAGGCAAGCCTGGGCTACATGGCAAGATCCTGTTTCAAAGAAAAAGAATAAAAGCCATATGCTCATCAGTGACATCAATTCTGTTCTTTTCTAGGCTTCTAGCAGTGCAGGAAACTTGGGAGTGCTTATTCCTGTAATAGCTGTGGTGAGTATTTATTAATTGAATGTATTAAACAATCTAGATACTGCACTCATGTTTTGAGTGATACGTAGCAAACTTCTTAGAATAATCTTTTTTGTTTTGTTTTTAAGAATGGAATATATTTACTGGAGAAAAGAAAGTTTCTTTCTTTCTTTCTTTTCTTTTTTTTTTTTTTATTTTTTTAGAAAGCTTCTTTCTGAGATAGGGGCAGAAGGGGTTGCCAAGGACCCTGCCTTTTCTAGGGGATTTTATAGAACAAAACCATGAGGTGAGGCAAGTCTAAAGTGGAAAACATGGAAACTTTCACATGAGGTGGGACAGAACTATGGTAACACAACAATAATAGAATGTTCTATTAAAGAAATATCATAATCTTGGCCAGGCAGCTGTAATCCCAGCACTCGGGAGGCTGAGGTAGGATAGTTGTGAGTTCGAGACCAACGTGGTCTACAAAGTGAGCTCAAGGCCAGCCTGAACTGCATAGTGAAACCCTGTTTCAAAAAGACTAAATAAATAAATAAAATCATAAGCTTATAACCTTTGCATATTTTAAGTTAGATTTATTGTATTTTAACAGAACTATATAAAAAAAAGCATAGGCAATTATAAGTAAAGAGCAAAGGCATATCAAAACTTAAAACATAAAAATTTGTTACCGAATCAAGTCCCAATCCACAGTCTGTGAAACAAAAGCAAACTCTTACCTTTAGCCAATCTTTGTGGAAGACCTCAAATGATATAGGTTAATGAAGCTCCCAACCTGAAAGATAACTGGGATGAGTTCTCTAAAACCAAAGAATGCAGTTTAGGAACAATGGAGATTAAGAACAGCATATATTTATTGGGGGAAAGAAAGCTTCTGTCCAAGTGAGGGACAGAAGGGCACCCGAGTGGGTTGCCAGTATAATGCTGTTCTGAGATCTTGGTGGTTCTGTACATGCAGCTGGTTCAGTTGCACCATATGACAGCCCAGTGTAGGAATCATTCTGTTTGTCTGAATCCTGCTGGAACTTCTGGCCATGGCTGGGGCATGGAACTCACTACTCCGAGACCTTGGAAGCGTGGGCTGGAGGGAGGGTGAGCAAAGCAGAAGGTGAGGGATATAAAAAATCAGGGGACTTTCAGGCCCTGTTGAAGGGAGATTGTCCACACAGACACCATGAAAGAGCAGGTTTGGGGCAGATTATAACGACTGGGGTGACAATCAAGGAGTTCCACTGTGAACACCAGAATTCTGTGAGCCATACTTCTGTAAACTTTTATATATATTTAAGAGATGGCCATTTAGAATTTAATAAGTGCATACAGAAACACCTGTGGGAATGCTTTGCATTTTGGGGAAGCAATGATGAATGAAGTTTGCTGGCTTCACATGCGTTTTAGAGTCACAAGGGACAAGGTTGGACTGCTGATCCTACATGGAGATGTTGCATGTGTGTTCGAGTCTCCCCATGCAGGGTCCTTATAGGTATGATGGTTGGCAGTGACAACTCAAACACTGAAATAACTCCTATCCAAGCTTTTATATGAATAGAATAAATATTGTATTTTTAACAAAAGTTAATGGTTATATTATGGGGGAGGAAACAAATATTTGATTTTGTTGCTTAACGAAAAGCACAGGGTTCATGTGTTCCTACATTTGCTTAGTAGTTACCCCTTGGACTTTCTGAAGAAAAAAGAAAAACTGATTTCCAGAAGTAGATTTCTTTTAATGGTTTGCACTTTTATTGATTTATTTTTAAGAGGAAGCATCTATTTTGGACCTTTAACAGTACAGCATCTACACAGTGACGTGTGCCTTGCACATGTCTTACATGTCTAACCCACATGTAACTGGCATTCCAGAAAGAAGGAGACAGAAGTAGTATCTGGAAATGGATGACTAACAGTTTTCCAAATCTAATGAGGCCCATTACCCTAGGGTTAGGACAACAGCTAAAAGAATTACAGAGAGAGGGGGGGGGGAGGAAGAGAAGGAAGAGAAGGGAAGGGAAGGAGGGAAGGGGAAAGCAAATAGAATAACATGAGATCCAAGAAGCTGCAAGAGTTTCAATCAAAGTACACTTAGTCATATTACAGTACAGCTGCTGAAAATCAAAGGAAAAGATAAAATCCTAAAATCAGCCATGGGGGGGGGATTCTTTCCATAAGATTGATGGCTGACTTACAATATAAACTATGACTAAGATAACAATATGCAATGTATTAATTGTTGAAACTGCTAGTAATCAGTTTTGAGACTCTCATTGCTAATTATTTCTCAATAAAATTATTTTTAAAAAGAAAAATAAATTTCTAGTGCTCACAGATAAGAAAAAACAAAACAATACAGTGTCTAATTATTTTGTTGAGTAAAAAAACCAATTAATTTGGAGCAGGAAGCCTAATTTTTTATCCTAACGCAGCTGTTTACTTCTCAGTGATTTTGGGAATCTGTAAAGAATCACAAGGATGTCAGGTCATGCATGTGTTCTCTGAGGCTCCTTCCTGCTTAGATTTGTTGATCTTTGTTTTGCAATTTTGTATACAGAAATATCATTGATTAAGTCATGTTTATTGTTATCTAGCCCATTGGTAAGCTTTTTTTTTTCTTTTTTAGATAGGGTCTTACAATGTAGTTCAGGCTAGCCCTGTATTTACTCTTGCCCAGGCTGATTACTAGGATTGTAGGCATATGCTATCATACCTGAAAAGCTTTTTTTTTTTTTTT
>NDGN011553339.1:4351-18565 GCA_002564285.1 Tympanoctomys barrerae | reverse complement strand
TGATACATAGCCTGATACTGTACAAAGGAAAAACTACCTTAATTCAGAAATGTAAATGTTGAGTGTACATAGTCAGTATAAACCTGAAGTATGGCTTACATCATCTCATCTTAATATCATTGCTTTCTAACTTACATTAATTTATAAGCTGGTAAATATTTGCTTCTGTACTACTCCTCTACACCTCCTTTCTCATTCCTATTTATTGTTTTCTAAGATTTTGAGAGCTTCAGGTTCAGAGGTAGGCATCACAGCACATAAGCAAAGACTTTAATTGGCTTTAAATAATGATTGGTTGTCATGTAACATGTTTTATGCTCTTTGGTCTTACATTAAAATGCCACACATACACACATATGGGGTGCGTGTGTGTGTGTGTGTGTGTGTGTGTGTGTGTCTGTCGGTCTGTCTGTCTGTCTGTCTTCCTTGGTTCCTTAGAGGCTTTCCTCTGGGCTTCTCCAATGGCAGTTCCCTTGTGCTGGGTGCAGATGTATCTTTGTCCTAGTATCATGCCTCACAACTCAATGAAGTCTCTAAAAATCCAGCTTTCATTCAGTATCCAGCTTCTTGATGCTAGGTTTCTTCTGTACCACAACTGAACCTATTGAAAAAGTATCATGATGCTTAAAATTAGTGGTTTTCTAGGGTTGCTCTTATCAGAACCATGGATAATAACTGCACATGTTTTTACTGATAAATTTGGGTAGGGTAGCAAATATCACTGCTCCTTCCAAAATTTTTGAACATATGTCATTCCCTCTTAATTTCTCATCTTCATTAATATCTTCAACTGTCTTTTATCAATGGTCTTTTTGCATCCATTGATACCAAATGGTCTTTCAACACCCTCCATGTAAGTCTTAATACTTCAGTGCCCTCACTTGATTATTTTGTTCTGAGTCATTTTCCACTCCCGTGGAGCGACAATCCCTCCTTAAGAGTTGTCACATTTTATTGCTGAAGCCAGATCAACACTTTGAGGTTACCGCACTTCACTGGCTGCATGATCTTGGTCCAGTTATCCAACCTTCCTGCACCATGTTTACCTATGCTATCAAAATGGGGATAAGAATTGGATTGAAGGCGCAAGTTTGTTGTGTAAAGTAATATAACCTATACTAAGCCCTTAGCTCAATTCCTCATTCTCCGTAATTGCTGACTGTTTATCATTATCTTCAATTACAATTTTACTCTTTTTGAAGAGGACAACTCTAAGAGTTGCCTTCTCAAGGTAATAATTAGAATAGGCTTGGGTGGGAGGGAAATATCTTCTTGTAACTTTAGGGGTCCATGGGAAGTGAGGAACATTCGAACATTACTTGGACATAGGGAGGGTGCTATAGTTTAAATGTTAAATACCCTAGTGATCCTTTGGACAGGCAAATCTTAATCCCTTTGTGTTGCCCTGTGGAGTAACCTGGGCAGTCATCTCTAGATTTAAACTGTCTAGACAGGTGACTTGGTCTCTTCCTATAGGAAGGAAAAATGTTAGATCTCCAATCTGCTTCACATTATGATCAACAAGGAAGCTTTCAAAATAAGCAAATGCAAAGACAACATTCCCAGACCTAATTTTAACCTTATTTCTAAATATGGTTTCTAGGCTTCCCTAGGTGGCTTGGTTGTCTACTGTTATGATTTGTGTATAGGTGTCCCTCCAAAGCCTCATGGGGTGACTTCTGGACTTTGTGATTATTGTGGTGTGGGTGCTGCACCTACCCTAGGTCAGGTAATATGAATTACAATGTGAGGAGAGGAGGGAGGCTTGCTAGCTATTGAGCTGCTGCCCTTCTCTGCTTTTTACACCACCATGAATGGCTGCTCTGTGTTATGTACCACTCTGCCTTGGAGCCAGCTGAGTATGGACTGAAACCTCAACCAACTGTGAACTAAATAAACATTTCCTTCCTTAAAAAAAAGAAAAATACCCTAGTGGTCATTAAGAAAAATACCCTAGTGGTCATTGTAGAAAACTAGTGCCACCTAGGGCTGTGGGAATATGAGGAGGTGGGGACTGCTCTAAATTCTGGACCACTGGGATGTGCCCTTGAAGAGGAGAGTGGGACATTGTCTGTCCCACATCTTCCTGCTCTCCTCCATGTTCTAGACATGGGACATGAACATACGATGTTCCTTTATAATTTCTCAGTTTTATTAATATATACAGTTGTCTTTTATCAATGGTATTTTTACATCCATTAATATCAAATGGCTTTTCAACGTCCTCCATTTAAGTCTCATTACTTTAGTGACTATATTTGATTTCATTGATGTCCTTTCCATCCTGCTGTGCACTCGCCATCAAGGTGTGACTCCACTCCACAGGACCAAAAACACCATGATGAAATGAATAAAACTATGATTTGAGATAAGCCTTGCATTCAGAGAAAGAGAAGGAATTACCAAAGAAAAAGAATCAATAATGTCAGAGAAAAATAGGAAAATCTATGAAACAAATAATTAGAGAAAGGATGTATCCCAAAGAAGGGAAGTCAGTACTACTTATTACTGTAGAGCGGATCAGAAAGCCAACTCATACTTCCTAGGTCAGTAAGAATTCAATTATCTTTTGTGACAAAATCCCTGTTAGACACTAAAAATATGTCAAACACTGGCTCCAAGCTATACTTTTTGTCTCAGTTACTTTTTTCTGGTTACTGGGACAAAATATCCAATACACAAAATTAAGGAAGGAAAGGTTTATTTATCTCACAGTTTGTGAACGTTTCAGTCCATACTTGGCTGGCTCTAAGACAGAGTGGCAAAAGGAAGAGGGCAGCTGTTCATGGCAGCAGAAAACAGCAAGGAGCAGAGGGAGGCGTAGCACTAGCTGCCTCTCTCCTTTCCTTATATTATATGCAGGGTGCCCTTGGGGTAGAGGTGTAGAACTCACACAATATCCATGCCCTTCTCTGGCACATGATGAGGATGTTTACACAGTAAGAACTCTGGCTCCCTGCAGAGCCACTTAATTAAACTTCTAAACTTCTCAAATTGACATTCACCTTTTGTGAAAGAAGTCCCTGCTATGCACTAAACAGCATTCCAGACCACCTCCTACTTCCTAGGTCACTAAGAATTCAGTCATCTTTTGTTTACTGCTATGCACTAAACAGTATGCCAAACACTGCTCCAAGCTATGCCTCTAAACCAAGGATTAATAAAAATTTCTTAGAGGTATCACAAAAGAAAATCATTTGGGTCCTGCTTCAGCAGTGCCTCTCAAGTTGAACATCAGTAAAAAAGTATATATGTCTACTCTTCCAAGATTCCAATTATATGGGCTGCATGACTTAGTCTTCTTACAAGAACTTCCAAATTAGTTTCAGCACTCAGCCAAGGTTGAGAAGCAAGACTAGAGAGTGCATCACAAAGTGTGGCTCAGGCTAGAAGATTCAGCTTTCCAGCTCACCCTACTGGAAATCTAAATACTCTGGTTATTCCCATGGAGAGTTGTGGGTCTAGCACTTGCTTTTCAAATGATTCAGATACATGTTAAAAATTGAGAAACACTTTGTAAGTGTAGTTTAAGTAGTGTGTTGGGGGAATAAAAATGGGTAGGTTATGGGCTCCCATACAGAAAATCTGTGATTTAAAAAAAAATGAAAATGAGATTTACTTTATCCATAGTTCAACAGTAGAGGGTTGGACTTTTTCTTCCTCCTGTTTTTGTTTGTCTTTTTGTCTCTTGTTTTATGTAGCCTTGCTCCCCTTACTCAAATATATGCGATGTCTGATTTAAGGTGGCTTGAAGATTTTTCAACTCAACAATAGCTTAAATGCATACCTATATGGCTATTTTGTTCTTCACTTTCAGTATAGCATTTAATAAACTACGCTAGAAAGTCAAAACTTATTTATAAAGTAGACTTTGTCTAAGCTAATTTTAGTCATCTTTATATGCTGAGCATTTTTACAGCATGTTAGGGTAAGCTATGATGTCCAGGAAAGACCATATAAAAAAACCCATTTTCAGTTCACAGTATTTTCAATTTTTGGTAGATTTATCAGGATATAGCACCATAGTAAGTTGTGGGGTATTTTATTACCATCATAAGCAATTGCAAGTAAGCTAAATTGCCACATCCACTTCATTCATGGCTGGAAAATGTTGTGAAATTTGATATTGAGGCTAGGATTGAGAGGGAGAAGACAAGCACATTAGCGCTCAGAATACTAAGTTATTTACCTCCTACTTCTGAGCTTGTAGGAAGAACTGGGATGAGAATCTCCTTTTGTTTCTTTTTATTTCCATGCTGCTAGCATTTGGTTTAAAATTCCCCTTTGCTTCAGATACGTTGTTGAACCAAATTTGGAGAGGAAAACTGAACACAACCAGCCAAATAGATATTTGAGCCCATCATGCATTCTTCAACAATGAAACTTTATAAGGTTAGCATTATTAGAGAGGAAATTCAGCTTATCTATATATTTTCAAATTCATTTTAAATAAACACAGCCTGATCCTACAACTGGCTCTGATTATGTACTAATTGCTTGCTAAATTTGATTCAGAAAAGCAAAGGAATTGTGAGTTATTCAAGGACAAAAAACTCTCAAATTCTCAAAATATAAAGTTTTTACATTCCTGTTACTCAAATCAAAAATAACTAACACATAATTCTTCCTAGATGAAGGGAAAATCTCTCAGGCTAAAGAATTTGTTCCAAGTTTCAGCAAGGAAAGAATTTATGCTTTAATATTTTGTCTTAAAATAGAAACAGGTTGGAATACAGCTATTGTCTGGGCCCTAAAATGTCTTACTAGCATTTAATTCTAGCATGATGTTGACTTTCCCACAGTATTGTGATCCTTGGGAAACTTGGATATTTAAAACAATACTAAATACTTTTGGGAAATTGCATATATTATGCACCTTCTTTGAAATTCACACTCTGTCCAGACTATTAAAGCCCTGGCAAACTCTTCCACAAGACAGCTTCCACACTCCCTGGGTGTTTCATTAGAAGCCTGTTTCCTAAGTATGCTCATGCACTATGTGTTTTGTGTACTTTATCCTGATATGCCTTCAGTGGAAACACACTGGTTATTCTTTTGCGAAGTTCACCTGTTTCTCTCATAATGAGTCCTGTAACACCGATGTGTTTCTAACACATTTGGTTTCCTGCAGTTTATGTTGTGTACTGTTTCCTTCACTATCTAGCATAGGGCTGTTAAATAAAAAAGAAACCAAAGAAAGTGAAGAGAAAGTGTAAAAATGCTCCCTCCTCTCTGTTGCAGGTTATCATCTTTTATGTAACCTCGGTTGATAGAAAGAAGGGTAAAAGAGCTTTCTGGGTCTCTTTTATGAGGACACTAGTCAGAGTTCTCCAGAGAAACACTGCCGATATATGCCCATATGAATTTTCTCACTGAGTTGTGGAGCACTAAAAATTCTACCGTCTGCAGTCTGCAAACTGGAGAGCCAGGAAACACGATCTGTAAGGTCTGAAGTCTGAAGTTCTGAGAACCAGGGTGAGGGTCATACTGTAAATCTTGCGTTTGGAGACCCTGAAGTTTCTATGTTCTAATTGCAGGTAGGCAAAGACAGGCTTCCAGCTCAAGAGGAAAGAGATAGTCCCTCTCCTTTTTCTTTTCCCTTTCCTCTTCACTCTGTTCAGCTGTCAGTAGATTAGGCAAAGCCTGCCTGCATTGGTGAAGGGGATTTTTTTTACTCTGTTGGTACAAATGTTCATCTTTTCTGGAAATTCTATCACAGACACGCTCTGAAATTGTGTTTGCCAGCTAGGTGGCCATTCTGTAGCCTAGTCAGGTTTACACAAAATTATTCAACACAAATGCTAACCCTGTCCATGACGGCTTTGTGACATTATCTTCCAAAGGCTTCCCCACTAATCCCATAACATCAGAATTCAGGAGTTCAACATATTGATATAGGGGAATGCAACTCCCAACCTGGAAGATGCCTGGGCCAACTTTGTGTTCTCTGAAACCAAAGAATGAATTTTAGGAACAATAGATATTAAGAGCAGAATATAATTATTGGGGTAAAGAAAGCTCCTGTCCAAGAGAAGGACAAAAGGGGACCTCAGTGGGTTGCCCCTGGAAGCTCTTTTATAGGGGTTTTATAGAACAAAACCATGAGGTGAGGTGGGTCTAAGGTGAAAAATATAGGAACTCTCTAGGTGGGCATGAGGTGGGACAAATTTATGATAAACCAATAATACTATAAGCACAATTGCTCAGGTAAAATATTAAATCCAGGACCAAATGGGAAAGTGAGTCACATAGTAAGTGGGCATGAATATAGAATAGGAGATTTTCCTGTATGGGGCAGTCTTCCTAAAGGTCACAGAGGCCTCTTTAGAATATCATTCTTTGATGTTGTTTTTAGGGAGGTACGCATTTGTTTGATCTTTTGTCTTGAGGTCTGGCCCACATAGGGAGCCTCTACTTCTCTCACAGCTTCAAGGTATCTTGTCTTCCCTACTGGCTCCTTCTGAGGGAGGGCCCTGTCTGGCTGTCTATAATATTTCTATGTAACTCAGCTGCCTATAACAATATGGATTTTTAAGGAGATGCAAACATGCAGTCTACAAGAGTAAGGTTATTAGAAAGTAACTGACACCGATATTATTAAAACAAAAATGAATTACTAATTTGTATTGAGTCTTTCAAGCCAGTTTTACCAAGAGTCAATTGGTATGAATGCACGAAATGGATTAATGATTAATGATTACGGTCACATTCTTCTAACTTTCGTCAGTCTTGTACTTAGTAGGAGAAAACTGATTATGCATTTTAAAGGTATATCCTGCAAAGGAGTTAAACATTAATTTGCATATTAAATTTATTTAGATACAATTTGTAATTTATATTTAAAAATTTTAAATTATATTTGTACATAAAATAATTTTGTTGATCACATTAAATAGTCTCATGATAGACACTATTTAGCTTCAGAATTTCTGCTGAAGTCAACAGTTCCTGTAGGTGTTAACAGTGACAATAACAAGCTTGCAGACATGAGTTTGTGTTTTAGTAAAAAAAATCTCCCTTTCAAGGACACTGAAGGAATTTCTATGATTATGACTTTTTTTAGTTCATCTCCTTAAGAGGAAATCAATCAAACACACATTTCCGTGGCACACCCTTATTGAAGTGATCCATTTCCAGAAAAGCATTTTAATTTAAATCTTTAAAAGTAAATGTAAATTAAATTTGTTTTAGAGAAAGCACTGAAAAGTCATAGGAATTTTTGGACTGATTTTGCTAATGTTTTCTTCTGACTACTTCTTTTTTTTTTCCCAGTGCCCTTAGTGACTTTATAATTACCTGAATTGTCCACTTTGTAATATCAAAATTTCATCAGAAATTAAAATTGGACCACAGAAGCCCTGAAATTGTTAAGCTTTCGGCTCCTTGAGACCACCTAAGGAAGCCAGCATCTCACAATGATGCCCACATTGTATCTATCGTGACTATGGCAAACATGTACTAATAAAAAGTGGTTTTAAAAAATACAACCTTGTAACACATTGTTGTACCACTTTCCAAGCTTTGGAAGGATTTCTGCAAGAGAGGACCTCTGGAGCTTGAGATCTTACCTTCACAGTAAAGATCCATCCACCGGTCCAAGAACAAAGAAACTAATGCACAAGAAACAAAGAAAGAAAAAGAAGCATATTTAAAATATTACCTATGTTTATATTTAAGTGGGATATAGGGGTAATTTTTATGCTTAATTTTCTACATTATCCAAGTTTGTTTAAATGGCCAACTTCTGTTTTAATTATAATAATCCCAGTAGTTTAAGTAACATTTCTTCCAGCATT
The DNA here is from genome assembly GCA_002564285.1 of Tympanoctomys barrerae. NCBI lineage: Eukaryota > Metazoa > Chordata > Mammalia > Rodentia > Octodontidae > Tympanoctomys > Tympanoctomys barrerae. Next base: position 10,769 of record NDGN011553339.1, on the reverse strand, counting down.
TGGTGTCCCCTGAGCAATCATCTTTTACTTATATCCAGACAAGAATCATGAAACACATTTGAGTTCATAAGAAATCTAAACTGTTTAAATAATGTAGCTTCTAGTCTTGCATGTGCTTTATTTATAAATAATAACCGTAATCAAGTCTTTTCTAAAATAATACATAAGTGCATATATAGTTGTAGTGGTTGCAACTCTGTTGTTAACTAATAATGAATAGCAATAAAGATAACATTTTGTGAACACATTGTCATAATTTGGTTGATTATGAAATAAGTCTATACAAAACTTTCTCCTCTGGCAAAGAAACGTAGGTACAAAAGTGAGAAATAAAATGGGGCCGAAACATTTGCCTCCTTGTCCTGCATGGACTTTTAAAAAAATGTTCACTTATTTCTTTATCTTTAAATTGAGTATACTAATATCTACCAATCAAGCTTGGAAAGAGCTTGAGACAGTGTCTCACAGTTGCTAGGCACACTGTACATAGTTTTAACAAAGCAGCGTGTTTCTCGTATTATGAAGGTAGGATTTTATGTGTCTTATTGAAAACTCCATCGAATGTGTGATATTTACCTTGCCTTGTCCTTTCTTTTCCAGCGTAAACCCTTTAATTGGAACAGTAAAGAAACATACATCAGGCCTATTGCACTCCACTAAATAAAATAAGTTTGCAAAACAAAAGTCAGTAAATTTCTTGAGAACTGAAGATTTCTTTTGATGTTCTGATTATGTGATCTCGGTGGAAACTAAAGCAATGTGCTAAGTGATTTTGTAATCATGAGGAAGATTATGGTATATCTTGACTGAATGGGAATGTTAACTGTTTAGGCAGAAGGCATTATTACCAAAGTACACAGATCCTCGTCTTCATTCTTGGCAGGCGGAAAGTGATAGACTCTCTTATCTGTGCACTCCTGTATCTACAACACTAGTTAGATTAGGTTTTCTTTTTTATCATCATTTATAATATTTCATAGGTGATTAAAAACATGGGCTTTTGGAATTATGATTACTTTTAATTGCTTATGGATTAAGAGGTGTTAGCCTAATAGTAGCAAGGTTCTTTAAAATTGCAGAATGTATAAAAATGAAAGCCATTCCTGTTGACTGTACAAAGAGCCATGTATCTCTGTGTGTGCAAATGAATGTGTGTGGATGAAAGTGTGTGTGTGTGTGTGTGTGTGTGTGTGTGGTGTCTCACTGTCACTTCCCTTTTTGGTTTTGTGTTAACCTTCCCTATTACTCAAACTACTCCTATTAAAAATAGGTTCAGGGCTGGGGAGATGACGCAGAAGAATAAGCACTTCCCAGGCAAGCATAAGGGCCTGAGTTCAATCCCTGGTTCTGCCAAAGGGGGGGGGAAAGGTTCAAACTAGAAACCTATCAAGTGCATGTACTAAGTTAGCATGTGTTAATGAAGATATAGACCATGTGTGAAGAAATAGAAGTTCATTTAGTAAATTATATTGGCATAATCAGAAAGTTATTGGAAACAACCAAATTATTTCCTCATGTATAGGGAAGATTTGCCATTTTTGGCCACCCAAGACTTTTTGAATGGTTAGGTTTGGAGGATTTCCCACCTTATAGTTTCTGCTTCTCTGAAGTCAACACTTGGGACTGTCTCAGGTTGTTTCAAAGGTAGACTAAAGAAGGTCACCTGGGCTCCAAAAGCCACGCTTGCCTCTAGAAATCCTAGGTTAGAAGTTCCTAAGTGGCCAGAGTATAGCCTGAAGTGCATCCTTTTCTCAGTGAAGTGTTAAGAATGTTTGCCATTTTCTGTACTTCTGGTTAAGACCCATGTGTTATCTTATGCATCATACTAAAAGAAAATTTTAGTTGGTTTAAAGAGTCATTTGCATTAATTTACAGTTTTAAAACAGGTACATGCCATAAAATGAATTGTTATTGAATTGGGTATGGAAAGAGATCTTAATTAAAAAAATAAATAAATCACAAAATGAAAATTAACTTTTCAAAATAAAATTATATTATAAGTTCTACATAAAAATAAATGTGGTATAGATTAATTTTTAAATCTTTTCATTAGTGTGTACTAATTACACAGAGTATTTGGTTTCATTGTGATGTTTTCATAATATATATGACATAATATCACAGAAGTGCTAGTATGTTTTTGAAGACTCTTTAATTACATGAAAATACTTATTATTGAAGTGCACAAGAAAGTTATAAAAGATGTAAGCATTAAGTTCTTCTAGGCATGATTTGTTATAATTCTGTTGTTTTTAGGTATCTATCATTCAAAATTAAAACTTTTGTAATTAAAACTTCTCGAAAGTTAATTATATACACAAAAGAAGTGGTTTGACTAAATTGGTTCAAAAATAAAATGTTATGCAGCTCTTCTTGGGAACAACTTGCTTGATGGAAAAATTTGTTTTGACTTTACTTGTGCCAAAATGATTTATTTCAACCAATGTTTTTATCTCACTCCCTGCTATGAAAACTCACTGAGTCCCTTTTCTGTGAAGCTTTCATATCTAAATCCCTTTAACTGTTTTTCAAAGACTTCCATACGTTGTCCAATCCAAAATTAGTTTCCTTTACTTTTACTTGGTTTTCTCGTCTAGATTCTAAAATACACAAAATCACACTTTTAACCCTATATTTGCTAATAACACCCACACCCACAGACCAACCCCGCTGCCCCCAGGCTCACACACATTGCTTTTCTCCAATCTGAGAGAAATTATACCATCCACATACTCATGCAGTCCACAAGTATTTGCCTGTCTACAATGGACTGTGCACCGTGTTGCCAGGGAAACAGTGTTGTGAGGATTCAGGGGGCTGCTCATATAGAACTCTTTGGTCTAGAAGAAATTTTATTTAGCTGTGATTCCTGAGGGTTGTGAGGTGGATAACCTATTGAAATATTTAAAATCTACCCATAGAAGGTCCGGTGAGATAGTTCACTGGACTAAGTGCCTGCTTTGGCAAGTGCAGGGTCCAGGGTTCGATCCTGGACCTGAATGTGGCACCGGCTCCACCCCGGGGCTCGCTGAGCTTGTGACCAGGTCCAGGTGTGGTGTCACACACCTGTGATCCCAGTGCTAGGGAGGTTGAAAACAGGAGGATCACTATGAGTCTGAGCTGCATAGTGAGACCCTGTACCAAATACATACATGGAAAAAAAAAAGAAAGATCTACCCTGAGAACTTAATTTCAGTGTAAACACTGAATATTTATCTGATAACTTGGAAGAGAGGAAAACTTTGTTGAGTTCCTAGTTCCTTCGTTGAGTTCTTAGTTGTATCTTTCATTACTCTCCTCCCGTCACTATCTAAGAAATATCTACAGAAAATGCATTGTTATATTTACTTTAAGAACGTGCCATTGAAGGCACTGTTTGTCCTTGAATTTCACCTTGGGAAGTCATGCACAAATTTTACTTAATATGTTACTACTAGAGACAATCTTATTTCCTTGGAGTCACGAGTTTGCTTCATATCCTTTTTTATTTATTTTTATTTTTTCATTTTATTTTATTGAGAAACAAATAGTAATGAGACAGTTTCAAAACTGATCAATAGGACAGTTTCAATAATTAATACATTATACATTGTTATCTTCTTAGTGGTTATCCRTARCACAATATGCAGCCAGGACATCCTGTCCAAACAATATTAGTACGAATCTTTCTTCTCCGCTTCATCTCCTTCTTAAGGACAAGGATGTGACGTACATTTCCCCTTCCGTTGTGACTATCATGAAGATCAGTGCCACCTTCTTTAATTGCCAGGATGTCGGTGTCCACAAATATTGATGTACTTGAATTAGTGCTTTTTTAGATTTTGTTTTTTCAAACTTGAATTGTGCTCTATTTCTCTTTTCTTTTGTGGCAGAACCAGGGATTGAACTGAGGCCTTTGAGCTTGCCAGGCAAGCACTTATTCTACTGAGCCATCTCCCCGGCCCATCTATTTCTCTTTTCATTTCCTGCATTGTGCTGCATGTTGCCTCACATTTCTGCTAGGAAGAGAATGGTGTGCAAAGCGTCACACAGGTGCCTGCCATTGCACTGTGCTGCTGCTGTCTCCGCTGCGCACAGCTCTGTACCCTCTTCTCTCAGCAGAGACCGCTTGTGGTTGCTGTGAACCTAAAAGAGCCTCCTGGGCCAGAGCTGTGACTCACCCTGGAGCAGGTGATGTCATTGGTGGCTGAGGTGGTGATGTAAAAGCCCAGCCCCTTTTTCTCAAGGGAGGATGAAGCTCTGGACCACCCCCTCAGCTTCACAGGGGCCTACACTCAGTCCAGCCTTGGTCCAAACCTTGTCATTCACCCAGCACTGTCATTCCTGCAGCTACCCCCATACATCTTGTTCATCAATTTCAGTCTCAGTACTTGTTTCCCAGGCAATTTCACTTATGCAAGGAAAGACTGATAACTAATTGGGTTGAGAAAAACCTGAAAATGATAACACTTGCTATTAGTGCTCATGAGGTATTTTCTCTAGATACCAATAATGTTACCAGTCCCCAAACCATGTGCCATATTATATCCACGACGAGAGTCTTTTTTTTTATCTCCACTTGTTTTCATTTTAACTTTTTAAAAGTTCAATTTCTGTTTAGGTGATAACAAACACTCCTGCATATTTATGGGTGTATTTAATGTTTTCCATCCCTATAACAAACTACTGGAAAGTACCAACAATGAAGTTTTAATTTAGCTTAAGGTTTTGGAGGGTCCAGTCCAAAATGGAGTAGTTTCATTGCTCTTGGTTTTTAGTGAGAGCAACATAATATGAAAGAAGTGTATGGTGAAACAATCCACTTAATAGAACAAATATAAATAGTGAATATAATATATATATAGAAAGAGAGAGCATGCGAGACCAATGGGGTCCCACATCCCTTCTGAGACGTGTACTCTGTTACCAAAGGATTTCCCATACGTTCTTATCTTCTGAAGATCTATAGCCCTTTGGATAGAGGCACTCTGGAGGCTGAGCCTGTCAACATTTACACATTATTACAATGGATTAAGTGATCTCTATTTTGTCATGGATTTCTGCAGGTCTTAGAGGTACAGCTACACATCTTAGCTCTTAGTTCTTCACCAACTTTTGCTCACTGTTGTTTCAGAAGGTCATGCCCAAGTATTTTACCTCTTTCCAATTTTATGTGTCTATGCATAAAGTACACATTCAAAATATGGGAAACTTTGGCAATGACTAGAACCATTGATTTAACCTGATTTATGCTACTTAATTGCTCAGTCTTTGTCCTGGATTACTATTGCATGCAAAACACAATTTGCTTTTGTACATGTCACTGTTGAGACTCAGGCATCTCCTGAACATTACATGTGTTCAGACGTTGGGGCTTGTGAATAATTGAGATCATGGGGTTGTTGTACTCACCTGTGGGTAGATCCTTGTTGAGTTTTAACTGAATGTGCTGTTAGAAATTGGGTCACAGGTGGAAGCAGTGTGTCCCTGGAGGCACGCCTTTAGAGGATAAGCAGAGGAATGCCTTTAGGGGAGCCCACCTTGGTTCCTTGCTCTTCCTGTTTTCTGGCTCTCATGCGATGAGCAACTCCCCTCTGCCAGGCCCTTCTGCACTACCATTTCTGCCTCTGTGTAAGTACACCATGGACTGAACCCATTGAAAACTAAGTCAAATGCATTTCTTTTCTTTCAAGTGTGTGTGGCAAGTATTTTGTTGCTGCAATGGGAATGTGACTGATGCAGTAGATAAAATGATCATGTTTACAAGGAACAGTGTTGTTCAACTAGCCCACATGTAGTGATGTCCTGTACTGCTTGAGAACTATGTGTAGCACAGTATTGCTATGAGTAGAGTCAGGGTTTTTTTTTTCAGACTTTAGCAACTACTTTAACAAATTACCACAAAGTAAGTTAAATTGTAGGAATTTTATTTTAGAATTCTACAGTAGATGCTCAAAATCAAGATATTGGTGGAACCACGCTTTCTCTAGGGCTGTATTCTTCCTTGACTCCGCTTAACTTCTGGGGATTATGACAATCTGTTATTTATTGCCGTATCACTGTAGTATCCTAAGCCAGCGTCACATGGTACTTGTCCTGTATGTTTCTGTGTTAAATTGTATCTTTTCTTATAAGGGAATCAATTTTATTGGATCAGGAGCCACCTTAATCCAATATGACCTCATCTTCTTGAATAATTCTTCAAAGTCCCATTTGCAAATTAAGTCAAATTCACAGATACAAAAGTTTGAACTGGGCTGGGGAGATAGCTCAGCGGAATAAGCACTTGCCTGGCAAGTACAAAGTTGTGAGTTCAATCCCCAGTACAAAAAAAAAAAAAGATTAGAACTTAAACATGTCTTTTTGAGGAACACTATTTTTTTTTTCTGGAACCAGGGATTGAACTCAGGCCCTTGTGCTTGCCAGGGAAGTGCTTATT
>NDGN011553338.1:5801-16037 GCA_002564285.1 Tympanoctomys barrerae | reverse complement strand
GTAATCCCAGTACTTGAGAGGCTGTAAACAGGAGGATCACTACAAGTCTGGTCTACATAGTGAGACTGTGTAGACTCTGTCCTAAAAACCACAAAAAACAAAACAAAACAACAAAAAAAACATCAACAAGAAAAAGCTATACCTAAACACATCATAATCAGAGACACAAAGATAAAATTTTGAAAAATAAGCTGGGAATGGGGATATATTACATACTAAGGAAGATTAGCTTAAAAGATTATACCTTTTTTATAAGAAACCATTGAGGCTAGAAAAAAATTATGAATTCAGTATTTATATTCAGGAAAAATAGACTCCATTAAGTAAGGCAAAATTTAAAAATTCTAAGAGATAAAGTAAGATATTGTCATACCAGCATGTATGTTTTCAGTGAACTGTTAAATGACTTTTTTTCCAGCAGACAGAAAACAAAAGCATAAAACTTCTAATTTCAAGAATCAAGAAATTTTTGTTATGTTTTTCCCATAATAGTGCAGAGGCAGTGTAGTGTAAAAATGGTAGGCTTTTGACTGTTTGTCAAACAGTTGTTCAAATCAAACAATTGAAGTTGTACATGCAAAGATTACAACATGCTGTATTCTTGACCTGTTAATTTCTCTCCCTGAAACAAACACCTATAAGGAATTCTAAAGGGAGAAAAAAATATTTTGCCACAGTTTTCAGAGGTTTAAGCCTATGGTCAGCTGACTCCATTATTTTTGCACCTGTGACGAGGCTGAACACCGTGGAAGAAGAAATCTGCTCTCCTCAGCAGTGAGGAAGTAGAGGGATTCTCTTGCGCAGCTTGGTCCTGTCCATGCTTACACCCTGTTGGATGGTGCCGCCTACACACACGATAGATGTCACCCATCTCCTGGCTGCCACTCTGCATCAATCCTCACAGACGGAGCTGGAACTAGTCCTGCTTTCTTATACATTTTTGAAGGAATTAAGATTAACCATCATAGCCTCTTACAGAAAACTTAGAACTTCACAGATCTAAGTGTAAAACTATAAAACTTCCACAAAAAAAGGGGGGGGAGATCTTGACAAACTTGCTTGTATTCAGCAGAGTTAGTGTGGTAGTTAGGTTGTAAAAGTCTGATCCATAAAAAAAGTAAAACACAAAAGAATGTCAACATTAAAACCTTGTTTTCTGTGGAAGAAACTGTTGAAAGAATAACATATTCTGTGAGACTAGGGAAGCACAAACTAGGAAAAGAATTTAAGAGCCCATATTATACAAAGGGCTTGTATCCAAATTGCATAATATATCCTCCAAACTTAGTAAGAAATAAACAGCTTAAATAAAAAGATTTCAAGAATCTGTAATTCAGATAGAAAGTAATCAATAAAAATTCCCAATATGAGACTAGGGATGTGGCCCAATGGCACAGCACCTGCCTGCCAAGCAGGAGGTCCTGAATTCAATTCCTGATACCAAAAAATAAATAAATACCCAATATAATTAGCTGCTAAAGAAAGTCAAGTTAAAATAACACTGCCCATGTATTAGAATGACTCAATTAAAACAAGATCTGAATTTGGCAGTGCAAGAACTAGAAAGAAGTGAAGCAACTGGAAATCTTTTTGGTTGCTGGTGGAAAAACACACTGATTCAACCTTTATAGAAAATTTTATCACTTAGCCTTTTAGCTAAAGTTTAGTTTTGCTTGGCAATTTATTATAAAAACATTATGTACTTTAACAAAACTGAGAAATTCCCTATTCCCAGGCATTAAATGAAAACTTAAGTTTACACAGAAATTTGTTCATGAATATCTTTAGCAGATTCATGTATATTTGTCAAAAACTCAGAACATCCCAAAATTTTCTCATGAGGTGAGTGGACAAATATAAAAGGTACTCATCCATACAATGAAATAAAAACAATAGACTGATTCAGCCAAATGAATCTCTGCCAAATAAAAGCCAGATGGAAAATAACACACATTGTATGATTCCATTTATGTTGCATTCTATAAAATAACAAAACAATAAACAGATATATATGTGGTTTCCAGGCATTCAAAGTTGAGAAGAATTAGCTAGAAAAGAGCAATAAAAAAGAATTTGGATGGATAATGAGATGGTATTTTGATTTTGATAGTGATTTTGTGGGACTATACATATTGTCAAGATTTATAGAACTGTAAGTTGAAGAATATAATGTTTATTGTGTATACCTAAAAAATTTGAATATTTAAAAAATAAAAGATCTAAATATATCAGTAGATGATAACTCAGCTAGTAACACTAATTCACTAGTTCTTATTGCAGAGAATTATAATCAAATATCTGTTATTTTAAATTTTAAAAAATTACAACTCAAATTGTTATTTCTATGCAAACACTGATACACATAAATTACTTAATTTGGATTGCCTTTTCCTGCAGTGAAGACATGTAAATGGAAAAATTTTCACTGGATGTCAAATATACTTTCTAAAATATGTCTCAATGTAAATATACTATGAATATGAATTATTCAAAGGGAAAAAATAATTTGTTCCTAGCAATTTTCAAGTAATATAAAATGTCAAGATTTAAATTTAGAATGTTTCAACACTCAGTGAATATCACTATTAAAAGTTGCTAAGTATGCTGATAGTATCTAGGTTAGACTAAACAATATACTAATTGTGATTTTGGTGTCACTGTAAGATCTAAGGTGAGTATCCAAACACCCCCCCCCCCAAAAAAGGAAGACTTCCACTAAAGTGAATGTCTTTGTATAATAGTCTTTTTTTTTTTTAATGTATTTGGTACGAAGTCTCACTAGCCAGCTTGGACTCCTAGTGATCCTCCTGTTTTCAGTCTCTGCGGCAGTGGGATTACAGGTGTGCACCCCCAGACCTGGTCTGGGTGGCCAACTCAACAAGCTTGAAGGTAGGGCTAACAATGCCTATGGTGCTGGGAATCCAACCCCAGCCCCTGAGCTTCCCTAAGCAGGTGCTTAGACTGGTGAGCTATCTCACCAGTCCATGTTTTTAATGGCCATGAAGCTTTGTAGAATGCTGTGTTATACTTTAATGAGAAGTGTGTAAGCTAACATGACAGACTCAAAGAGGAGGCATTTTTTTGACTTTCAACTTGATCTTCTACACTTCTCAAACAAGAACACTTAGTGTCTCAGGAATTAAAGTTAAAATAACTAAAGTCAAACATGTAAAATATAACATCAAGTAAGCATTAAAACAGAATAATAATTTGAAATAACAGAATAAATATTAAAATGCAAATTATACAATGATCAGTTAGAGCTATGAAGTAAAAACTATTATGTTTTTACTCACTTTGATTTTCTGGCTCCACTTCTATTTTCCATACTTCAGAAACTCACTGAACATTCTAAATAGGTACATAAAGAACCACCTTACTCAGCTACTTCTATAAATCCAAATTAATTTGCTCTGGCTCCCTTCCACAATAAAGCCCCCTCCTTGTACATATGTACATACTCCCAACACTTAACAGATAGTCTACTAATTTTACCAATGTAAAGCCAGTTGTGTTAATTTCACTCCTGACTGTAAGACTCATTTGTGCTTTAAGGTATGTCTGTTTCTGGTCACAATGAGATGGGGGACAGAGATAGAAGGAGAGGAGAGAGACAGATGGCGAAACAAAGACAGACAGAAACAGAAGAGAGACGAGATGGGGGAGGGATGAGTGAGAGAGTGGGTGGGTAGATATTCCTGCCATTTCACTGAGAATAGATATACTCATCACTTCAAGCATTACCTTCTCATGTTACACTCCCTGTCTTGGAATAAATACCCAAGCCCTTGTTATAATTTCTTCCCCTTTGACCCACTCCAAAAGCCTCCATTTCCTTACTCTCTTGGAGGTCAGCTCAGCTACTATTTAGAAGGGATTTTCCTATATATCTGTTGAGAAGATAAAGGAAGTATCATGCCTCCTGGATTCAATGACATAGAGTGGAATGCCCATGGCTGATGATGTTTTGACCCATTTGGGTTCCTTGGCCCACATCTTTTCCAAAGCCTTCTAAATAATCTGTCTCATTCAAAGATACTGGAATCATAGAACCATTCTCATGCTCCTTGAGAATATGAACCTAACATTCAATTCATAGTGTTCTAACTCATTGAAGTTACTAATTTTAACTGCTCTAATAGATAGAAGGCATAAATCTAAACTAGAATCTGTATGTCTTACTAAGTGAGTAAGCAGGGAATTAAGAATATTCAACAAGCTGCTCTCATCATTCATTGGATTTATTGTGATAATACTCTTAGAATTGAGAAACATAAGGAATTGGTATAGATGATGAAATGATTGTGTTGACTTTGCATTATCTATTGGCATTTTCTAGTAAAATCTGTACCAAAATGTTACAAAGTAGAGATCCAAATGACTGCAGGTCACTTCATACACATGTAATAACCTTCATAGATATGTCCACAATATAGTTTTCTAATCCTCAACAAATTCCATGTCTTACTTTCTCCTATAAAAAGGTATCTCAGGAACTTTTTCTTTGTTTTCTTTCATTCATTCTCCCATCTGCTCATATTCAATAGTATATCTAGAGGAGATGCTATATTTTTCTTAAGCTCTAGTAATAGTTAGAATATTGATTCTGAAGCTGGGTGTAGTGATGCCTGCCTGTAATCCCAGCACTCAGCAGGCTGAAGCAGGAAGGATCTCTGGGAATTTGAGACCAGTCTGGGCTACAAAGTGAGCTCAAAGCCATCCTGAACTGCATAGCAAAACCCTTTCTCAAAAAATGAAAAGAAAAAAAAGAAAAAAAATTGATCCTGCCTGGGTTATGTTTTATTAGGTAGATTATCCAAGGCAAAGGAGCAAGGATTTAAAATAGAAGTAGAAAAGTGGTCAAGACATAAAGTATGCACTATACTTAGTCTGAGAGAGTTAAGGCAAGAAAGGAGATTGATAGGCAGGAAATAAAGGGGTGAAGGAAACATCCCCAGTGAGCTGAGAGGTGGGAAATGTCAGAATTTAAGATTGTAGAAATGCAGCAGTCCAAGATTGATATATCCAGAATGTTGTCATAAAAGTGATCAAGTAGGGGAGACTTAGTTAAAGATAATGGTAAATAGGAGATCAAGAAACTTAAAGAATTAAATCATTTAGCAAGTATGTTGAATCACTCAAGATAATTCCAGTATGTATTCAGGATGAAAAAGATAAGCAAGAGCATCTTTTGATACTTCAGGAAATAAGAGGAATAGCCTGAGCGGCTATTAGAAGACCTCAGCTAAAGCAGTAGGTCATAAAGCAATGTATTGTTTGATTCAGAAAGACTTTAAAGCACCTCAAAGTTAATTTTCATTAAAACAAAATAAAATGCCGATCGAAATGAAGAAAATCATAGTAGCATGTTGCTGACAGAGCTTAGAAGTCTATCAAAATCAATTTTCCCTGAGAGAACTATAATATAGACAAAGTTGGTAAAGTAATATTCAGAAAGACTAGGAAGAATAGCTCAATAATAATTGTTTGGGTCAGAAGCAAAAATGTCTTATTATTTGGACATGAAAATAATCAAGTTGTTTTTTCCACCCCTCTAACTCAGTTATTTGCCAGCATCCTTTTTTTTCCTAAAAATACATACTTTTATTAATGTAATTATTTTAATAAGTCTCCCAGAAATAAGACACTTTATAAAATATCTAGTAACTACATTTAGAAATACATAAAGCAAACGATAATGAAGAAACTCTATGTAGATAAATAACAATCTCAATGTTAAACTACTTTGTCTGCCAGAGAAGAAGTCATTAGATTTCAAATAAAACTTGCTTTTTTAAAATTCCACATTTATGTACCTTCTCCTTGAATTAAGAATGAGATAATTTTTAAATCTTTTTATCATTTGGAACAAGTGCCTAGTGTTGAAATGAGGTTATCACAGTCACTTAGTTTTTAATTGGACTGCTACTAAAAATATGCAGTAGCAAATTGTAAAAACAATATTTTCCAAGGTACAATATTTGGTATCTTTGGCAAATTCTAAAACATTTAAAAATGCTTTAAAGCATTTAAAAATGCAATTCACATGAAAATGTGTTCATTACATTTTAATATGAAAAGCTATATTAAAGATTTTGAAATTTGCATCTCAATAGTTTTTCTAATATTCTCTTTAAATCTATGCCTATTTTTATTTTGTAAATGAAAATAATACATTAGTTTATAGTGATACTGCTCTATATTGTATGCACACTGAAATTATACACATTACATTGGGATGTATAGTTTAATATTTGTGCCCAGAAACTTTAGTACTGTTTGTCAATAATAAGGGTTGCCTGCTTAGTTGGAAACCCCTAGAGTGCTGTATTTTGAATTCATCTGTCATAGATATATTGTAGAAAGAGAAGACTGTTTATGTTTATGACATTTTAAGTAACTGAGTTAAACCCTTTTGAATACAGAGAATACACTTATTTACTGTCATCACTGTTCACTTAATCCTGCGACCTTGACATGATACAATTCCCATAAATCTCCCTGAGGGAAGTTCTGCAAAAAAGGTAAACATCAAAATGTAATGATTTTTTTCAGCTTGAAAACTTAATTCTTCAGTGAAATAAATATGAACCAAAAAGGCAATACTACAAAAGTATTCCTCCATTGTCTTTTTCTTACAATAGCTGCTAGAAAATATAATTTATTTGTATTGTTTACTAATAATATGTACTCAGAGTATTAAAATAATATCGGAATTATATAAATAATGTGTATATTATGATTATTTTAAAGTAGTTTTAAAATTTAATATTATTAAAAATATAAAAATAATTTTGGCTAAGATACTTTAATAAAGCCTTATATTTGTTTAGTTACATCTCAGTGGTCAATTTTTTTATTTTTGTTCTTTTTAATATTAAACATCAACTTTTGATTTCTATAGGTCACTTTTAATTTTGTAAGGAACTGTTAATGCATTCAGGACAACAACAGTAAAAAAGGAATATTAGGACATTCAAGGGAAAAGAGCTAACACGCAGCACTGTAAAAAAAAAAATCAAAGAAAGAAACTAAAAGGTTTTAAGATTCATTCCTTACTAAATAAACTGTACATAGCCTTTGTTCACAAACTAAGAAAATACAACTTTGGCTCATTTTCTTTCTTTCTTTCTTTCTTTCTTTCTTTCTTTCTTTCTTTCTTTCTTTCATTCATTCTTTCTTTCTTGTATTTAGGACAGATTGTACAGGTCTCACTGTGTAGATCAGACTTTGCAACCTCCCAAGCACTGGGATTACAGGCCAGCACCACCACACCAGTCTCCATAGCCTTGTTAGCAGGCCCCAGGGGTGGGGCCCACAGGCAGGCCCAGGGATCAACTCCCTGCCTCTGCAGCAGCTTAAGCAGGCACTTTAATCCACTGAGCTATTTGGCTGGCCCTTGGCTGATTATTTTCTTAAAAAGTAAATGTCATTTACTGTTGTTTCTTAGATGGTAGATCTGTGAAATTATCTTACAGCAAGTTACATTTACCTCCCACCATACATTTAAAAAGAACTCCATGTCAGTCTAGTTTGGTGCAGTAAAACCTTCTTTCCTCCCCTTAAATAGAATTTTGTTTTTTGCATCCAAATGAGAAGTTCGAAACCCCAGAACAAAATGTTATGATAAAAATGTGGAAAAATTATAGAAAATTATTATTTTAAAAATATGTACTATATAACTGTAAAGACCCTCATAAGAATCTCTAAGAGTTATCCGGGTAGACACTTAAGAAAATTAAATACATAAATTCTGTCACAAAATAAGATAACTCTTACTGATGTAAATTCTGTCACATAATAAGATAACTCTTATAATGATTAATGTAATTCTTTAAAAAGATGAATCTGATATCTTAGCTAATTTAATCATTTAAAACTAATATCAATTTTTTTAAAAAGACAATTCTTCATGAAAAGATAATTGAGTGTGAGTAAATAAATTTTTACCTGTTTTTCTTCAAGTTTAAATATGGAGGCCCAAGAAGAACTCTTTCTTGTCTTTTAACAGCCTTTCTAGCTGATAAAGACATAAAAATTTGATTTATGTGATTTATCTAAAAACTACAAACTGTAATATCTACTTAGGGACAGGCATGGGAATTTTGCTTCCTGTTGATGTTCTTTTTATCATTATTATTAGTATTATTATTCAATAAATGGATGCCAAACTGTAGTAAAATGTGTTCAGAACTAGGGAATGTGCAGAATATAAATAGTGTTTTATGCTTTTTGAACCTTAATGTAGATCTTAACGATTAACTACAGATGGATTTTTTAAAAAGAAGGATTTTGGGGGTGAAGCAATAGTTTGCACAATATAAACTATCACAGAGGCATTTTTAAAGGTGATAAGCAGGCTGGAGAGTTAGCTCGGCAGTCTAAGCACCTGCCTGGCAAGCCTGAAGGACCTGGTCGGATGCGCAGTATGAGGACGTGCACTGCCAGCCTGGAAAGTGGGCGTGCTGGCTGTGTTTATCCACCTGTTCCATAGGACAGTGTAGTACACATTACTTATTTGACTCCTTATATGACATAGATAAGTCAAAGTGCCTTATTTCCAGAGGATGAGTCATTAAATACAGTGTATGATAACCAACAGATCATTAAAATTTTTATTTTTAGTGAATTTGAAAGTGTCACAGTTCAGTGAGTATAGGCTGGAAGTATTAATGGTTCAAGTGGCGCTTAAGTAAAGGAGACCTTGCAATTGGTCCATGGAGCAGCATTATGTCTATTGATATTTAGTTGTTTAAAATCTATAAATCAGTTACTTCCATATTTTATTATAGTCTTTTCATCTATATAAAAAATTAAAGCTTTCTTCTGAGGTAAAACCTGACCATTTTTTGTTTCCATATTATGTTAAACTTCAACTATGGCTGTCTAGACTCGATCACTAACATGGTAGTCATATCACAAATAACCTTAAAGATAATTCTGAACTAGACTTTCTCACTGCTCTCTGGTCTTCTAATTTTGGTGTATAATTGAGATCTAGAGGGATAAAATATCTTTCAGGTTAGTCACTATATTTTTAAAATTTCTTCTGTAGCTATTCACTCCGAATTGAGACCATATATTAAAGTGACTTTCATTTTGAAATTGTAATATCATTTATCTTTCTGTAACCAAAATTTACTAAAAACTGCCTTGTGCTTTCTTCCTCATGATGGCTGTGTAACTAAATGTAAAGGAAGAAAGAGATTTCAGTATCCCCTTGCAAGGCACCACCCCAGCATCTAACTTCCTCTCTTTATACCCACCTTAAGCACCACAGACTGGTAGTGAAGCCTTTTAGCACATAGGTATTGTAGAGACATTCATAATCCAAACTATAGTATTTTAGAACAAAGCATTCTGTAGTAAGTATGCTGCCAATTGAGGAGAGTGGTAGAATACCTTACGTACTAGAACAGAAAGTAAGAAAAACAACATTGACAAGCTGGGGAGATAGCACAAAGGTCTAAGCGCCTACCTGGCATGTGCAGAGACCCAGGTTTGATCCCTAATACTACATGCCTTTTCCCTCACTTCCCTCCATCTCTAGTTCCCCTTCCTGTTTGAAAAAGATCTTCCAACTTCCTGTTTATCTTTTTCTTTTGCTTTATAGTTTGGGGTTTTTGTATAGGAGAAATTATGTGATATTTAAGTTTGTGTGTGATTTATTTCATTTAGTACTACGGTCTCAATGTACATCCACTTCTAATGCCTCAAGTTTATCCTTACAGTGGAGTAATACTCCATTGCAATAAAGATCACATTTTATTTATGCATTTATCTTTTGACAGGCAGGTAGGCTGTTTCCAAGATTTAGCGGGTATAACTTGTACAGCTATAAGCATGGCCATGCATTATCACTGTAATGTGATGACTCTTTCATGAAAATACCTGGAAGGGAGTACTGGGTCCAATGGAATTTCTAGTTTTAGTTTTTTGAGGCATTTCCATTCTGATTTCCATAGTGGTTGTATTCCTTGAATTACCACCAATAATGGGGCTCCTTTTTCCCCCACAGCCTCCCCAGTATTTATTTATTAATTGATTTCTTAATTATAGCCGTTCTTTCTGGATTCAGATTAAAAAGGAACGTTAAGCAATAGCACTATTGTAGCTTTATTTTCCTACTTTACAAGTATGCAATATTATATCTGATCATAAGAATATTCACTAGTTGTACAGCAATTAACCACTAAGAAGAATGTATGCAGAGTGTTAATTATTGAATCTGTCCTA
>NDGN011553332.1:5038-15226 GCA_002564285.1 Tympanoctomys barrerae | reverse complement strand
CTCTGAAGCTACATTCATCAGGTCTTCTCGTCGTTTCTTTCGGCACCGACCCGTAACATACAAAAGGGCTTCATTTAGCTGAACACCCACAAGACACCTTTCCATTTCTCATTTCCAACCAACTCAGGTATAAAGGAAAGGCATGGTCATAAACCCTGGGCACCAACTGTGACACCATCTCAGTATCTGTGTGACTCTGGATTTATGCACCTCCTTTCTCTGAACCTCACTTGCCTCATCAGTGAGGTGAAGATACTTTTGGAAGGGCTGGGGAGATAGCTCAGTGGAATAAGCACTTGCCTGGCAAGCTTAATGACCTGAGTTCAATCCCCGGTTCCGCAAAAAAAAAAGCTACTTTTGGAAGTAGAGATTGATTTGGGGATGCCTAAGTCATTGTAAGGGCTTTTAGGGCCTATGAGATTGCTTCCCATGTTAGTCAGCTTTCTATCATGGCAACAACATCTTTGAGATAATCAGTTCATTAAAAAAAAAAAAATGTTTGGGCTCATAGTTATAAAGCTTCCAGTCCATGATTGGTGGCCCCATTGCTTTGGGCCTGTGGTGAGGCTGCACATCATGACAGGGGTGTGGCAGAGCAAACTGCCTACCTCATAGCCAGGAGTGGGCTGAGGTCCCCCAAACCCCTTTAGGACACACCCCTGAATAGTCTAAAGACCTCCCTCTAGAACTCGTCTCCTAAACTTTCCCCAGCCTCCTGCTGTAATGACACTACCCTGGGAACCAAGCTTTTAACACTTGGGCCTTTGGAAGACATTCAGGATCCAAACAACAGCACTCCCCTTTTGGGAAGTCCTGCCAGCCCACTCCAGGCCATAACAGTTGCTTCCTCTTTCTCCCTAAACCTTCTCCCTTCTTGTTTATCCACAGCTTGGCACTAGGCCTGGCCTGCCTTGTGACATCTCTGTTGGAGGGGGTGTTAATAATAATTAACATTTATTGGGTATCTAAAGAATAGTGTCAGGTACTTTATAGAAAGTAATCTCATTTAATTTGTAGTAAAATATGATGAAGGCTCTCTGTGTTTTGCAGATGAGGAAACAGCTCAGGGTTATCTTTAATAATGCTGAATTGCTATCTATTTTTCAGTTCACATCTTGGCCTAGCCCCCTAGAAGGGTGCAGCTGCACATCTGCCTCTGAGTAGAGGCACATAGCCCTTACGGAGTGGTTCCTAGCTCACTGCACCTGCATATGAGGACTGTGGGACTCCCTCTGGGTGGTGGTAGGGGCAGATGTCCAAAGCAGGGACCCATTCTTCCTGGGAAAGCTGTAGGTGTTTTGTATCTGGCTTTGGATCTGTCCTTTGTCATGGAATCTGCATTGTCTACACAAATCCTGTGGTCAGGCTGGGCCTGTTCCTGTTCTGTGGTGGTAACCCTGCCTGTGACCTCTCTTGAAGTCCCCTCTTAGCTGTTGAACCAAAGCTTGCTTCTTTCCTCCTTGGGTAGGGGAGGGCCTGTCCAGTGGGGTTTCCTGTAGCCTGCAAGATGTGACCAACTTTGTGAGTGTGACCTCCTACATCTGAGTTATCCTCGTTGCCTTTGTGTCAGAAGCAGGTGGCACAACTTTCTTAGCCCTACAAGACAGGAGATATTTCGTAGTAATTCTCATTAGTGCTATAATTTGTTTCCAAGGCACTTGCCTTGGAAAGTATAAGATTTAATGTTTCTTTACATTTAAGGAAACTGAGTCTTGAGCTGTGATCTGCCTGAGGTCATGTAGCAAGTGACAAAAGATACCATCCTTGGTCTTCTAACCCAAGGCCCTGTGGTCTTTCCTGTCTGCCAGTGTGCTGGGTTTCTGTAAGGATTGAGGAGAACTTGTGATTGATCCAAATGGGGTTTGAGGAGAGTAGATGACAAGATACGTTATATTGGAAACCTGAGTGTTTGTTAGGAGGGACACTAATTCCTCAGAGAAGGATAGGTTGAAGAAGCCGGTGGTTTAGAGCCTGGCTGGCTCAATTCTAAGGTGTTTTGTTTTGGTGGTAGCACTGGGTATTGAACCCAGAGCCTTGTCACCAGGCTATATCTCTAGCCCATTTAGAAAAAAATTTTTTTTAAAAACATTTATTTATTTATTGTGTGTGTGTGTGTGTGTGTGTGTGTGTGTGTGTGTGTGGCCAGCTCAGCTTACCAGGGGGCGGGGCTGGCATGTGGTGCTGGGGGATCAAACCGAGGTCCCTGTGCTTTGCCAAGCTTGTGCTAAGTAGGTGCTTTAGACCACTGAGCCATCTCGCCAGCCCCAGAAAAAAAATTTTTTTTTGAGCAAGTCCTGCTAAGTTGCCCCAGATTGGGCTCAAACTGTATTTTTCCTGCCTCAGCCTCCCAAAGTGCTGGTATTATGGGCATGGGCCACCATGCCAACTTGCCAATTATAATCATATTACAACTTAATTGTAACATGATTTTTAAAAATTTATAAATTACATTAATTGCTGCTTAGTAAATTCTTATTTCAAGGCTAGAAAATGTTGGCATTTAAGCCAGGATCTGCTCAGCTTTAGAGTCTATGTGTTCTTATCATCATGCTGACTTCCAGGGCCCTATTAGTTCAGAAATGTAATTTTTCCCTTATTATTCTGGACTGGGAAGGTTTAGAAGTATGGCTATTATCTGTGGATGATGTCTTGGGTTTGGGTAATAAACTGTGACCCATTCCAAATTCCATTACAGACGTAGTGGTGTTCACAAACACAGGAATGACAGGGACCTGAAACTAAGGGGCCAGAGGCTCCCTCTGGGAGTGGTAGCCTGAACACAGGAGGCAGGCTTGCTTCCTCCTGTCAGCCTCCCACCTGCCCCCTTTCCTTCTGAGGCAGGTGAAGGCTTGCTCAGCAAAGCCAGGACCTGGATTATTCCTGAGTCATCCATCGCCTGTGTGGCCTCCTCGCAGCACTTACTCCCCCTGCAAATGTCTGAGTCAGACGTGTCTCCCCAAGGTTGTCTGCGCACACCACACTGGGCCAGACTGTCTCTTTAGATGCCAATAAACATCAACTGATACTTTAAGGCAGCCCATGATTATATGTGGGTATTTTTAATCTTACGGGCTAATCTAATTTTAACTGAACTAAGTTTTGGGTTGAGTCTGCATCAGTCGGCTGTTGCCACTTCCCTGGGATCATTCTGATTTCATTTCATTCCCCCTAATGCTCATCCAGTGGATAGAGCCAGTTTTGGGGCTTATTAGCTCTGTGCCCTGCATTCCAGCAGTACTTATTTAAATTAGGGGGATCCCTAGAATGTTGTAGCAAGCTCTTTCCTGCAAAGATCTGTCCCTGAGTAGCCCTAACTGAGATTCAGGGTGAGAGGTTCTGTTCCTGTGCCCCATGTCCAGACAAGGCCATTGGGGGACACTTAACCCTAATTCTAGACTGGTCCTTCCACATTGCTGAGCCTGTTTGAGACCAGGCCACCAAAGGCAGAGGAGTAAAATCACAATTGTGTGTGAGACAGAGCCCACAGCTCACCAAAACAATAAATAGCTAACACTTACATGGCATTGCTGCGTGCCAGGTGAAGCCATATCTGTGCTGGCCAGGCAGAACTGCGGGCAGATAATTCAGAGCTTGGGTGGTAGAGCTACAGTGACAGTGCACGGCCAGCAGGCATTTCACTTGTGGCCAGAAGAAGAGTAGGTGCTTCCAGTCTGCTCAGGATCAGACGAGCTGAGACTCAATGTGGGTATGGAGAAAGCCCGTGATCCCTGAGGCCTGCATAGTTTAAGAAGGCCTCTCAGAGGAGGTGGAACCTGGGCGGAGTCTGAAAGGAAGGAAAAGAATCAGATAGGCCAGCTATACTTGGTACGCAAGTCCCATGCAAATGTAAGCCCCTCAAAGACAGGGCCTTGGTGTTTTTGTTTGCTCCTCTGTGTTTCACATAGGGGAAGGGCCCTGCACATATCTGGGGAACGAGGAATGATGGAGCACGTGATGTGACAAACTTCCATAGGGAGATGGGAGAAGAGGCTGGAGAAGACTGGAAACCAGGTTGGCTGCGCAGAGAGGAGGAAGTAGAGAAGATCCAGAGGCTATTGGGTACCAGCCTGAATTCCAGGCCAGGGGATTTAACTGAAAATGAAACTCAGAGAGTGATGTTTTAGTCTCAGTCAGTGTTTAAGTGGTGCCAGTGTTAAGTGGTGTGGCCACCTCCCTCGGCCTGGCTCTAATGATGTCCCCGGGGGCAACCTCTCAGGGCTGAATGGGGTCTCTCTGGGTCTGTTTGGTCTGCCCTACATTGGTATAAGTGAAAGTGGGATACCAGAGCTTCCTCAGAGAGCTGCCAAGAGCTCTAATTGAATTAAGTTCTTCTGTAGAATATTCCGTAAGCCATAAACTGCGCTGTGACTATGAATTAATGAGACCAGTGGCCATAAACCGTATAAGAAGGCAATCTTGTTAATTTATAGTCATACCTGGACAGGTTTACTTATGGCTTCTCTTTGTTTTTATGTGTGCTGGGGGTGGGCTGGGGCCAGAAACTCCTTTCTATGGTAGATTTATTTTTATATGAATAAATAAAACATATTCATGGTAAAACAAAAGCAGAACACCAAAGTAAAACCCAGTAACAGTGCAGAAGGGTATTAAGATGAAAAGTAAGTCTCTTTCCTCACCTTCCTGGTTACTGTGTCATACTCCATACATTATTGCTATTTTCTTTTTTCATTTTTTTAAATGTATTTGGTACAGGGTCTCACTACACAGCTCAGACTCATAGTGATCCTCCTGTTTTCAGCCTCCCCAGTGCTGGGATTACAGGTGTGTGCCACCATGCCTGTACTTGGTCTGGCTCAACGCATCCTGGAGGCAGGGCGAGCCTGGCATGTGGGTCCAGGGATTAAATCCTGGTCCCTGCACTTGCCAAAGCAAGTGCTTAGTCTGCTGAGCTATCTCGCTGGCCCTCTATTACTGCTATTTTCTTTCTTTCTCTCTCTCTCTCTCTTTTTTTTTTAATACTAGGAGTTTTAACTCAGAGCCTTGCACTTGCTGGATAGGCACTGTGCCATTGAGCTGTATCCCTGGTTGCTATTTTCTTTCCTTTTTTTTTTTTTTTCCTTGTTTTTGAGATAGGGTCTTGCTGTATATTTTAGACTGACCTTGAATTTATGGCAGTTCTTTTGCCTCAGCCTTCTGAGTGCTGAAATTACAGATGTATACCACCATGCCCAGCTGCTTTAACTTTTTTGTGCATCTCTGCATATATGAGTGTGTGTGCATGTGTATACTTGAGGGTAGATTTAGTTTTCATAAAGCCCGCAATAGAACCAAAAAGTTCTGTAAGATGTGCTTATAGGGGAAATAAGATAACATGTAGGGGCAGCTGCCTCGGAGCTTGCAGGTGCCTGGTCCTGCTAGCCCAGCAAGCCTGATAAGCATGAAGCTCCTGTCTCTGGTAGTGGTTGCCGGGTGCTTGCTGGTGCCCCCAGCTCAAGCCTATAAGAGCTCTGAAGATATATTCGCTGCAAATGCATCTGTCCACCCTACAGAAACATCAGTGGACACATTTATAACCAGAATGTGTCCCAGAAAGACTGCAACTGCCTGCATGTGGTGGAGCCCATGCCAGTGCCTGGCCATGATGTGGAGGCCTACTGCCTGCTGTACGAGTGCAAATATGAGGAGTGCAGCACCACCACCATCAAGGTCATTGTCATCACCTACTTATCCGTGATGGGGGCCCTCTTGCTCTTCCTTTTACATGGCCTTCCTGATGCTGGCAGACCCTCTCATTCGAAAGCCAGATGCTTATACTGAACAGCTGCATAATGAGGAAAAGAATGAGGATGCACGCTCTATGGTAGCCGCCGCTACATCCCTTGGGGGACGCTGAGCCAACACTGTTCTGGAGCACATGGAAGATGCGCAGCAGCGGTAGAAGCTGCAAGTGCAGGAGCAGCACAAGACAGTCTTCGACCGGCACAAGATGCTCAGCTAGATGGGCTGGTGTGGGCGGATCAAGTACCCAGGCCAGGGCTGAGCAGAGCCGGGACCACTTCTCCTCTGCCCTCCATGCCAGTATGCCCTTGAAAAGCCTGTGCCATTTTCCTTTTCTCCTCTATAGAAATGTTGTAGTTAGCTGTTTTGATTAGGGTGTATGAGGGGTCTCCAGTCTCCCTTTGTCTCCTTAGCTCTCTGGGGTAGGGGAGGGGATAAGGCAGCCCAAAGAGGAATGGAGACATCAGAGGTGGCCTCAGGGTTGGACAGAATTGGTTTCTTCTTACTCCACCTTGCTACCCCTTTTGGCTTCAGCTCTTCAGAGCTTTATTACCCTTTGGAAAATGGTGCTGGGTCGTTAGAGGAGCGCATGAGCCAGCATTCAGTATGAGCTTCTGTCTCGTCATGGGTCTGACCTTCCTCCTGGTCCTACCTGTGGCCAGGTCCCATCCCTCAGGAATGGCACTGGTGGGAGGCTGGTGCTGCTGAGCCTGCAGAGGTTCTCGGGGTGCCTGGAAGCTTGCTTCCTTCTTCCTGGGCTCTTCATCCCCCAGTGCATGGCAGGGCCAGGCACTCCTGCTTCATGCGCTCTGTGTCCTCACATTCCACCTCGGGAAGCTGGCTAAGTCCTCTTCTCTCCTAGTGTCTGCTGTTGCTGAGCCAGAAAGTTGGACACAGGCTGAGCAGTGGACTCTAACACCATAGCTCTGTCCCTGTTCACATGTCCCTGAACGTCATTGTACCAGTGCATGGAGATAAATGTTGTCCTGTTGTCTGTAAAGGAAGCCATCATTAAATTGTCCTGTTTCTCTTAAAAACAAAAAAACAAAAACAAAAAGAAAAAACATGCAGGGGGAAGACACAGGTGGAAATTGTGTGGACCTTGGTCGTAGCTCTGCCTCCTTCCTGCACACAGACCTATGGCCAGTCAGGTTTTAGTTCCCTAGCTGTTGATTTCTCTATGAAAGATCTGTAGGGGCTTTCCAGGAGGAAGGCAGGTCCATTCAGGGGAGCTCCTGCTTTGTAGAGGTCTGGGTGGGCTGTGCCCTTAGAGGGGGATCACCACGTCCTCATCTGTGGGAGCAGGAAGTGCAGGGATGTCATGGAACCTGGCTTCAAAGCACAGATTTCATAAGTATAGGTTGATGCTCCTGTTGATGATTACGGAATTGAAGAAATGGGCCCATAGGGGAAGTAATGATAATGCTCAAGGGAGAAAGAACGGGTAGGAGGTTCATGGTTTAGGTGGGGATGCTGGGAGGTCAGAAAAGAGAAGAGGGAAGCTTCTGTAATGGGTTTACTGAGGTGGGCAAGAGGAGAATTATTCAGGAGGGCTTATAGGGGATGGGGATTCTAGCCTAGATGGGAGAGTGGACTGGAGGCTCAATGTGCTTCTGGTGTGTGAGTTTCTAAGGGTGAGTCCAGCTGGGAGTGGTGGCATGTGCCTGTAATCCCAGCACTCAGGAGGCTGAGGCAGGAAGATTGTGGAGAGTTCGAGATCAGCCTGGATTACAAGGTGAGCTAAAAGCCAGCCTGAACACTGCACAGCAATGCCCTGTCTCAAAAAGGGACCCCCCCCAAAAAAAAAAATGGAGGAGGAGGAGGTAAGGGATGAATACATGGTGGAGTTCATGATCCCTCTCTGAATATTCTGTAGTCGACCATGTGTAGTGGTGCACACCTGTAATCCCAGCTCTTGAGAGGCTGAGGCAAGATAATTTCGGTGAGCCTGAACTACTTCACAGGGAGACCTTGTCTCACACAAACAAACATAAATGAGCAAATACTTTACAGACAGTTGTATATGTAGACTTTTGTCAGAGGGTGGCTGGAGGCCTAAAGTAGCCACAGATTGTTAACGTTGATATGTCTGCCAAAGGGCTAGCTGGTTTAGAATGACTCCTTGCACAAATTGGTGTTTGATCCTAGGATGAGTGGGGTTTAGATGGGCAACTGTGGAACAAGTTTGTGGTAAGAAGAATGAGCCCCATTTGAACAAGTTGGCTGTGTCTTAAGGGAAGAGAAGGGCAAATGACTTCTTAAAGTAGACAAAAGCTTTTCTGGATTGGAAAATCAAAGCAATCGAGCAAAGCTTTTTCTGCACTGTGCAGCTGGGAAGGGACCAATTTCTTTCTGCCCCCTGGGTCTGCTGCGTTGCCATGGTGAGCCTAGCTCACACCTCAGGTGTTACTCTGGTCTCCCGCCCTTTTTCCTAAAGTGGCTAGGGCCCAAACACACCTCTGAGGCCCTGGCAAGGGAAGCAGCCACCTTGGAGACAGCTGACTCAAGGGACAGGCTTATAAGGTGGGTAGGTTTTGAGGGTACCATGCTAAGTCTCTACTGTGTTTTGAACTAAGGACCCTGTTCTCTGTTCTTACCCTGCTTCTAGGAGTGAAGAATATAACATATTCTATTCTAGAATGTTAGTGGTAAAAGGAACGCTTTCATAACCTGTGTCCCTAGGCCCAAAGGGAGAATGGAGATGTTTTGAACAAGGCTTCTCATTTTCCAGTTGAGGCCCAGAGAGGACTGGCCCTGAGCTGTACATGAACTTGTGGCAGAGATGGCTCTTTCCTGCTGACTCATTCAGGGGTCTCCAGACCATAGAACATAGGTAGTAGGTCAGGAGAAAGGGCTGTGGACTTTGGCTACATGTTAACATCTAAACATTAGAAAACCTCGATTTTCCAGTGGGTCCTTTAAACCAGAAGAAGGGCAGCAAGGTGGTATCAAGGATCAGGGAAATTCTTGGGCCTTAGCCACACTGGTCCAGACAGCACAAACAAGGGTGTGCCTCAGGATCGTTGAACCAGCCAGTTTTAAGGCTGCTACTCTCACTCATTGAATCCCTTGGAGTTTGTAGTCCACAAGCCAATATTGAACTTGGGTGCAGCACTTTTTATAGCATCGTTGCCATAAATAAGATTCTCTTTCCTGGGTCTTGGGCTGGGGCCCACAGGAATCTGGACACTATACCAGGTAGGCAGGATGCCAGCATGGGGAGGGGCCCACTGACCTAGCTAAGCAAAATCTAAGACTGAGGTTCCAGCCAAATGGGGCAAGGAGAACAGGTACTTACTCCACCCACCCCTCCCTGACTGAGCCTGCCCTGCCCAGCTATACAGAGGC
Source organism: Tympanoctomys barrerae (assembly GCA_002564285.1). Taxonomy (NCBI): domain Eukaryota; kingdom Metazoa; phylum Chordata; class Mammalia; order Rodentia; family Octodontidae; genus Tympanoctomys; species Tympanoctomys barrerae. The sequence continues at coordinate 6,139 of NDGN011553332.1, read as the reverse complement.
AGAACTGCTTCTCTTACAGTCTGAGGACACAGTAGGGTCACAGAATAGATGAGCAGTAGCAAGTGGGTGAGACTTGAGGTGCAGGTGGAAGTATATGGAAGTTAGAGCAGGGAGAGAGACCTCTCCGTGGGCAGGTTGAAGAGGCTTTGTGAAATGACTATTGAGCTAGATCTTTAAGGGTAGCAGGATGCCCTTGAGGTGTTTGAAGGATATGTCATTGGGCAGGGCCAGAAAAGCTTCTACCTGGAACAAAACCTCGGGGTTGCAGAGGAGTGTTTTAGAGCAATTCCCTTTAGAACCACACTCACAGGTGTTAGGAACACGGGCTTGCAGCTGGACAAACCTCCGCTCAAACCTTAGTTCCACTTCTCTGTAGTGCTGCCACCTTGGGCAAGTCACTTACCCTTTTCTTTATTTGATCTATAACATGGGGTAACATTTAGCGGGCAGGGGCTGGGGAGGGTGTTGGGAGTGTGCCCATGTAAGATAGTAGTTCAGAGTTGAGCACATTGGGAACACAATGAATGGTAGCTCTAGGACCAAGAGGAAGAAGGCAGGTTTTTGCAGCAACTGAAGAACCACTCAGCAAGTCAGTTTGATGCATTGTCATGTGTCAAATGACGGGAGATGTGGCTATGATGAAATATATCGATCCTTTTCTTAATTAATTTATTTTCAAGACAGTGTCTCACTATGCAGGTCAGGCTTGGCCTTGTAGCCCAAGCTTGTCTCGAACTTGCAATGATCCTCCTACAGGCATGTGCCACCATGCCCTGAGCTCTGCCACTAAGCTATATCCCCAGCTCTTTTTAATTTTAATGTTGAGTCAGGGTCTCCTTAACTCAAACTTTTTGTTCTCCAGCCTCAGCCTTCCTAAGTGCTATGATTATGGGCATATACCACCATTCAGCAGAAAATCTAATCTTTTCTCTTTTTGTGATACTAGGGATTGAAAGTAGGGAGCCCTGAACTACATCCCCTGTCTTGTTGTTTTTTATTTCTTTGCTTTGAGATAAGGTCTTGAGATAAAGGGTATAAAAAGTTACCCAGGGGGCCTGTCCCTTAGCTCAGTTCTTTAAGTGGCTGCTTCAACAAAGCAGT
>NDGN011553331.1:13418-23760 GCA_002564285.1 Tympanoctomys barrerae | reverse complement strand
ATCCACCTGTTTACAGCCTCCCAAGAGCTGGGATTACAGGTGTGCACCACCATGCCCAGTCTCTTAATTTGGTTTTTTGAAATTTCTGTTACTGTATCAATACTTAATTCATACAGCTTATTTTATAACAATAAAATAACATACACATAGAAAGCTTGAAAAACTCAAAATAGAATAAGCTTCCCATATGGCAAGTACCTAATGACACTTGTTGTTGTTGTTGTTAGTATAGTAGTAGTAGCAGTAGTACTGGGAATGGAACTCAGGACCTTGCGCTTGTCAGGCAGGTGCTTATGCCGCTGAGCTATCTCCCCAGCCCAAGACAGATTATTAAAATTTTGTTCTCTAGCCATTTTTTGGTGCTTTGGAATTACTGTGTTCCTTGGTCACTGTTAGGTAACTCTCTCTGTGGACACATCATTTACCCAAAAGACTGTGGGGTACCGGAAGTGGGAAAGGAGGCAGCGCACCCCTCTTACAGTCCCTGAAAGACTGGAAACTAAGTATCACCTGATTCCCTAAGTGCGCAGGCGCTGGAATATGAGTGGATGCATTGCTGACTCATTTCTCAATCAAAAATGAGTGAACACACGCACACAAATGTAAAGCGAGCTTTTTGTTCTCGAGGTGTTTTGTTTTTTAATCTATTTGGAAGGCCAAGTTGAAGACAATGTGTGATAAAATGCAAGTTGTGCGATTATGGGACATTCCTTAGAAAGAAATGCTATGTCAGGAAAGACGGATGTACCTGAAGGACACACCTGAAGAATCTGAGATAATTTTTCTTCGTCTGTCCTGTAAGACCCCCTGCAGAATGGGTTGGTCTGTCCCAAGCCAGTTTCCATTCTTGCCCGGTGCCAGCTAGCCTCTCCAGCTGGTCTCGAAGGACCCAAGCAAAAGAAACGAGAACTGCTCGCCCTTTATAAGGGGAATTGCCCAGCTAGTGTTTCCTCTGAGTTCCAGGACAAGGAGGGAATTTGAGGCTGCAGAACCATGAGGCAGATATCTTTCTCCTAGTAAACTTACTAGGAAAGGGTTTTTACACTTTTAATAGTTCTCTCTCTCTCTCTCTCTCTCTCTCTCTCTCTCTCTCGTGAAGTTTGTGAAGGTAGACGTGCTGAAACAGTACCCTCCATTGCCTAGTTATCTGATCATTGTAGTCTCAATTTATGTTGAAGCATTCTAGTGCCGGGTGACTTGGCTTGGCTCTGACAACATGTGAGGGACACAAGGGGGACTACTCAGATGGCCTGCATTCAATTAACTGTTTACAGCTAATCAATAGAGGCATATCAATCAGACGATGTAAGCAGAGGTGGATTTGAAGGATTTTCAAGTAATCGTACTGGAGAATTACCCTGGGTGTAAAGAAATATATTACATCAAGCTGTGCTCAGCATACTCCGGCTAAGATAGGAGCTTGTCAGACAGGATGTCCACTCCTTTAACAGCTCTTTCAATTCCAGATGAAATGAAAATTCCCTTCTTAGTAGTCATTAAGGCTCCAATTTTATTTCTCATTATTAAACCATGAAGTTGGCCAAAACATTTAAATTAAGCAAAATGAAGAGATTTATGAGCAAATTGGAGTCTAGGTGAAAAATTCGAGCCTAATCCCCAAAGGTTAAGAAACACACAATAACTAAATTATTGGGGGGAAAAGCAAAGCACAGTGTTAATAGGAAGATATGTTTTTTCTTATTTTTCCTGAAGAATCAGCTCTTTAAAATTGAGTTTTTAGTGATAATTTCATGCTTCGTAATACCCACATGATTTGAGAAATGTTGGAAGAAGATTTAAATGGTATTTTAGTCTCTGTGCAGAACTAGAGAAATATGTCAGATTGATTGCCCTAAGCAGCCTATAGTCTCCTGTGGAGAAAAAACACTGGAAAGAGAACAACATGAATAATTTCAGATTCTCCTGCCCTTAAGACAGAACTCTGCTAGTGGCCAGCGTGGAGGTCAGAGATTAAACTTGTTTGATCTTTGGCTCCCCTGTGGAGACTGTCCTGCCTGAGGGAAGGATGTTCTCAGCTAGCCAAGTGTGGTTAAGAGCGGGATTGAGACCCCATTCAAATTCCTGATCAAGGCCACTTTCTTCCTGGAGCACGGTGTTGCAAGGGCAAATTTGAAACAGCAACTGCAAGATGAAAGGAATGTGTTCCCCAAGCCACCAACTCGTGAAAGCCTCTAACTGAAGACCCAAAAGTACCAAGAATATTTGTAATCCCATGTGTAGATCCTAAGTGTTTTTAGTTGGGAGAAGAGGCAATTTCTGTAAAGCAAGACGAGGACATCAGTTGCTGCTAGGTGCTTCCAGAAAAAAAATCTGCTGTCTTCAAATTGAATGTCAAAATTTGCCCTCCAGGTAAATGATATGATGAAAGGTTAGTTTTTTGTTTGTTTTGTTTTGTTTCATGTATTTAGTACAGGGTCTATAGGGTCTCACTATGTAGATTGAACTCATAGTGATTCTCCTGTTTTCAGCCTCCCAAGAGCTGAGATTATAGGCACACACCACCACGCCCAGTCTCAATACCCTTCTCAGCATGTGCCCTGGAGGCGGGGCCAGCAGAGCAGCCAGGGATTGGACACCTGCCACTGTGCTCTGCCTAAGCAGGCGCGTTAGTCTGCTGAGCTATCTGGCTGGCCCTCCAGAGGTTAGTTTTAATTACTGGGAGAATCCACTTCCCCAGACACTTACTTCGGCTGCAGTGGTGAGGAAACTCACCAATGAAGTGATTCCTTTGCATTAACAAAAGGCATTCATTGTAAGTCAATTGTTACCCAGTATCAGGGACAGAAATTCAACAGGAGGTCAGCTTTGATGGAGATTCCCAGGGCCTGCCCCCAGGAGGATCTTGGCGCCACCTAGGAGCTGTAGAGGCACTGGCCTCTGGGGGAAAGCTGGTCCCAGAGACAGGGTAGGAAAGGAAGTGGGAAGAACACTGATGTTTCTGTCATGTCTGTTGTGTTCCTGGATATACCACGTTCTGTTAGGTAAATGTTCCTAATCAGTATTTACAGTCGCCCCTCTAAGATCACTTGATTGCTTTTATTTTAGAGCTGAAACTACTGGAGAGTCAGGAGTTGAAGTAATTTATCCAAGTTGACACACTTCTAGTATGGGTCTGAACTCAAGTTTGTTGAATCCCTATTGCTTTGTTTGGTGAAGATCTCTATTGTTTCTATTTTTTTTCTTACTATTTTGTTTTCTCTTTAGGTAATAATAACATTAAAGTAGTGTCACATGCACCAAAAAAAACAAAACAAAAAAACCCCAAAGATCCTTCCCTTTATGACATAGTGCTGACTCCCTGAACATGAAGAAATGAAGAGCTCATTTCACAACTGGGTCGGCCAGGATTTGCCCCATGCCCTTGAGGGAAGGTATAGTTATAAAAACCCCAGCTCCCCCTTAGGAAAATCTTCCATGATGAGGATGAACATCGCTATGTTTGGCTCTACTACATCCCCAGAAGCCCACATGTTAGAGGCTCGGCCCCAGCTTGTTGCACTGAGCTGGTGGGATCTTTGAGCCGAGGCCTTGTGGGAGGGCTTGGTTGCCTCTCAGTGGCCATCCGGTGAGCAGCCTCGCTCTGACCTGCACTTCCTTCCATCACCCATGGCCTCATCACAGGCCCAAGGGCAACAGGACCACCAGGCAAGCGCTTAGTCTACTGAGCTATCTCCCCAGGCCTGCAACTGGATCACTGGATCTTCAACTCAAACTTCCCAAACCATGAGCCAAAGTAAACCTTTCCTTTTTCTAAATTTATTTAATCTCAGTTATCTGGTACGCTAACAGAAACCTAGCTGACAGAAAGGTAGAATCGCTATGGGAGTAGGGGCCCAGATTTAATAACAAGATTTCTGTCCTCCCAGACTCATCTTCCCCCAGAGTCTTGTCACAAATCAGTGTTGCTGTCATTTCTGGGGCCACTTTTTTTTTTTTTTTTTATAAATCAGATTTCAGAGAACCTAAGGCTCTTTCCTCAGTTCCCTATAACAGGCCCACAGGAAGACCACCTGTGGTTAAGTGGCCCACAGGAAGGCCACCTGTGGTTAAGACCACCTGTGGTTGAGACCAGTGAAACTGAAAGGCTCGGAGATACAAAGGGAAAATAGACACAGAATAGAAGGTAACTAATTCGACTCAGGAGTTGTAGCTAGACATGGTCCATCCTCACGGGGCCCCTTGTGCCTGCCGATCTTCCAGTATCCCTCTGTGTGACAGCACAAATCTCCACCCACCCCACCCAGTAACAAGTCAAAGCATGTCTTGGTTCATTTTCTAAAGCCAGTCTTCACATTGCTGAGGAAAGGCTTCCCCCACACAATTACATGGATGCCAATTTGATATTTCATTTTGGGTAACACCAAATTCCTAATACCATTTGACTAGAGAAAGGCAAGTAGCATAGGAAAAGGGGAAGAGCTTGTAGCCATTTGTCAAAATATGAAACCAGTAACTCATTTTTATTTTAAACACAAGTGTTCAATGATAGTAATTGATCTCATATCCTCGGGACCTCACTGAGTAAATTCTTAGGCGTTACCCACTTCATTTAGGGCATTTAATTTTATTTTCAGAGTGACCAAGTCAACTTTTTTTCCAAATACATGAAGACTTCTAATACACTAAGGCTATTTCATACCCACCAGGTAGTTTAAATAGGTAAATCACCATGATAATACCAAAAGCTGGTAAGTATGGGGAACACAGGACACCTGTATACACACCACTAGCAAGAATGTAAACTGGAGAACAACTGGATATACTCTCTAGTAAAGGTAAAAGTAAGGAATAATTTATGAGCCTATAAATCCCTTTCTTGGTTATACACTAGAAAAATTCTTACAAATCTTCATAAGTACACATGAATAAGAATATTCACTGCCGTAGTTTATAATAGCAAAACCGACAGACACAAAAGCAGCAAAATGCCCTGGAAACAGTTTAAAGATAAACCAACAAAGGAGTGGAGTTTTGAGGCTATGCTTTAAATAATACTATGCAACAATCCACATAGTAACAGAACTCTACTAGATATTTCTATGTAAGTAACTTGACAATAGAAGGTTGAGAACTCAGGCACTCAAGTGAGCTATGGTGTTATAGTTTGTGTGTATTTGTCCCCCCAGAGCCTCATGCAATCATTGAGGCTCCGTGTGATTAATTCATGATCTGAGGCTGGGATTATGGGTCTGAGTCCTGCTGGGATTATGGGTGTGAGTGCTACACCCAGCCTACGCAGGAAGCCTAAATGTAACATAAGAGACAGACGGACAGACTTGCTCTCTGTTGCCATTGTTGCTGTTATTCCTCCCCTTTCCTCTTGCTGTTTTGCTGCCTTCCACCGCCATGAACTGCTGCCCTCTGCCATGTGCCGCTCTACCTTGGAGCCAGCTGAGTATGAACGAAAGCCTCCACTAACTGTGAGCTAAATAAACCTTTCCTTCCTTCATTTTAAGTGTCAGGCATTTGTCCCAGCAATGAGAGAAGAGTAACCGAGACACGGCATCACTCAAGTGTTATTAATTATATGGAAAAGCATCGGTCAGATATTTTGGAAGCTGAACTATTGATCTTTTGAGCTCACATCAGTGAGGGAACTCCTTTAGGAATCTCGTAGGTGCATCTGTAATATATGTGTGGGCGGAGCGGGCTGTATACCCGGACTGGCATGGATTGAATGTGTAAGGATGAACTAAATCTCCAACGTGGAAAACAAAACCAGAAAGCACCTTCTTATCACACATGCAGAAAGGAACAATGACCTGGTTGAAGGAATGCAGATAAGTGTTTTTTAATGAGAATGTGTTAGTCAACAGAAACCTGGACTGGGCTGTTCACGACTCAGATTGCATTGTTGTTAGCACTGGAGTAAAAAGCCCGAGAAGTGCTTTGCTTGCTTCTCAATTGGAGTATTAAATCTACTCAGAGGATCAACAGACTAGTATTTTTTTCCAAAAGATTTTTAGCTCTATGTGGCATTTGGAGGAAAGTAATACAAAATACAAAGTGACTGCAAGAAATAAAAGGGGAAACGTGCCCTAAATTAAATTGTAGAAATACAGAGATAGCACGGTACAATGAAAGTTAGAACTGAGTCCAATCCTGGCTCCACAAATACGAGCTCGTGGCACTTCAGGCAACGCATTTAATGGTGGCCATCTCCACATCTTTCTTCTCTTCTTTCCTCCTCCTCTTCTTCTTTTCCTCCATCCCTTCATCTCTCCCTGTCTCTCCCAGCTTCTTTCTGTAATGTAAAACTGCTTACAGTATTACTGGTAGAATTGCAGAGATAATATGTAAAGAATACATATGGACAGAGGTGATACGTAAGGACCCCAGAAGTAGTAGAGCTGGTGATGATGGTGGTGATGAGATCTTTGGTCAGGCTGCTGCTACATTTCTAGGCTCCTTCACACAACCAGCTGTATCTTTTCTTTTTCTTTTTCTTTTTTCTTTTGTATTTAGTACAGGTTCTACAGGGTCTCACTATGTAGATCTGATTTGTAGGGATTCTCCTGGTTTCAGCCTCCCAAGTGCTGAGATTACAGACCCCTACCATCACTCCCAATCTCAATCACCTTCTCAGCGCACCCTGGAGGCAACTCTGGCATGGCACATTGGGGGATCCAGCCCCAGCCCCTGTGCTCTGCTTAAGCAGGCCCTTTAATCCACTGTGCTATCTGGCCAGCCCTTATTTTCTAATATTTATAGTGCTAATAGACGAGGAACAAAAAATGATGCAACCTGATCAAAAGTTGTCTGTATTTATTGATAAGCTGTGACTTCACACACTTAGATCATAATTAGCCCGATTATTTTATTAATAGAGCATTTTTATTATAACCCACTTTATTGTTTACATGAGTTATTAACAAAGAGCTGGTTACATGGACTATATTATTCTAGACCTTACGGAATTTTCCCCGCAGAATTACCTTCTGGTGAGCTGCTATTAATTTAGGAGTAGCCCAATAACTGTCCCTGGCTCTATTGGAAAGAAAGTTTTGGAGTACGAGGACAACGGCAGTTTACAGTGCCCATTGTCAGGCCTTCAGGGAAAGCCCTCATCTGATCCTGGTGACAAAAGTAGCGAGAAGTCCCCTGAGTAATCAGTGTGAGCCTCTAGATCCTGGGAACTGATGAGATTCCACTCCTTTGTGAAATGAGTCGGGTGGAGGCCTACCTGTAGGGTGTGGATGTCACTTCTGTGAGCAGGGGTTCTTTAAGTCCTCCCCAAGTCATCTTATTCCTGTCCTTGTTTTCTTCTCCTTTCTCCCAACACTTAGGAAAAGCACATACACTGATACATATACTTGTATCTGTAGGTCAGGGTCTACAGTGTCTTACTACATAGATCGGACTCGTAGTGATTCTCCTGTTCTCAGCCTCCCAATCTATTCTAATCTATAGGAGAGATTATGCAGAGCTGTGCTCTGAGTATCCTAAGAATAATGAAGAAAAGAATAATAAAGAAATACTAAAAGACTGGAATAAAGTTTTGTTTCTCCCATAGAAACACCATATACACATGGTGAAATGTAGCCTTTTAAAAAGCAGTTAAATTGTTCACTTCCATTTAAAGTAAGTATTTTTTTCCCAACACATCATTTATATAATATTGCTGCACCTCAGAGACTGAGGTATGGGAGTGTTGCTTGAGACATGCTGGGGAACTCTGGAAAATAACTTTCTAAAAGGAAAATAATTCAGGAAAGCAATTTTATGCTCCATTTTCCTACTGGGTTACTGTCTGGGATGGGGTAGCACTGTTTATGTGCAAGCAAAAGTCTATTCGGTGCTGAATGGGAGGCAAAAGGAACTGTAATCTTAGACATTACACAGCACTCAGCAGATAATTTATGGAGCAGAAAGCCAAAGACTTGTACTTTCACAGTTATTGCCATCTTAGGCACAAAGGGCCTCTGTTATACTCTTTGTCTTCCTTTGGGTCTCTGATGTTTTTTGCTTTATTTTTACTTTTAAAATTATATACCTTAAACCCTACAAGGGTTCAAAAGGATACATTAACACATGCAAATTGTAGCCCTCAGAAGAATGGAACGTGATGCAGCATTGCAACCAGGACGGAGGAGAGAGGGCATCACGAGGAACCAGGCACACCGTCATCTCTCAGTGTCCTTGGCAACTGGATCTGGGACACTGGCCTCCTGAGGTCACAGCTCAAGTCCCTACATAAATGGTGTAATATTTGCATATAATCTACCCAATCCTTTGTATACTCTTTTTTTTTTTTTAAATGTATTTAGGACAGGATCTACAGGATCTTTCTACGTAGATTGGACTCATAGTGATTTTCCTGCTTTCAGCCTCCCAAGTACAGGGATTACAGGTGCAGACCACCATGCCTGGTCTCCATCGCTATTTCAAAGCACTTGGGGAGCAGGGCCAGCACGGCACACTGGGGATCTAACCCAGGTCTCTGCATTCTGCCTGAGCAGGCACCCTCTGTATACTCCAGATCACTTCTAGATTACGTATAATATCTAACATAAATGCTATGTAACTAGTTTACTGTGTTGTTTAAGAAATAGTGACAAGAGGAAAAGTTGGTACATATTCAGCACAGAAGCAATTAAAAGAAATATGTTTTATCCTGCTTGGTGTAGAGAACACAGGCACAAATGGCCAACTCCAATTGGCCCTTGCAGGAAAGCGCATTGATTCTCCCTTACCTAGGAACTTCCTGGCTCCATAGCTGCCTTAGGAATTCTGTCATAATTTGCATTTTGCAATTTTTAAAGGCCAAATCCTCGTGAGATGCTGTAAAAATGGATGTGATTTGATGAGAGAAGAATGTTGGTGTGTGTGTTTTTTTTTTTTAACCTAAAAGAAAGGCAAAAAAATCGTTTCTTTCTACCTTCATTTTTCTCAAGAAGCTAAGCAATTAGAGGCTGAGCCAAGGGGAGAGCGGGCTTGCAAGGGAGAGATCAATAGAGAACATGTAGGAGCAGAGCTCACTGCCATGAGATGGGGTGCACATGTGCCCAGTTTAATGTGGAAAGAATCAAACATGTGCCTGCTGCCTTCTTTTAGGGCTCATTGTCTCACCAAGGGTCCCACACGAGTGGCTAAGATGTTGGCTCTGAAGTCAGGCTCCTGGGTCAGATCTCAGCTCTGCCGCTTAGATTGTGTGCTTTCAACAAATTGTGGCCCATAGCGTTACCAAGCCTCATTTTTCTCAAACATAAAATGGGAATGCCTACGAAAGTGTCCACCTCATACAGTAACTACGAGGCTGAATTGACACAATCTCTGTAAAGCATTTAGTACAGTAGCTGAGCATATTAACTATCAGAAAATACCATCATTATTTACAGGTTTAATCATTTTAAGGATGATCAACCCATACACTGTTAATTTTTATCAGAAATATCCCTTTCTAATGAAAACCTGTTCTCTATTTTCTCACACAATATAGTTCCAGTTATATATTTAGTATCAGGTGCTTCAGAATTTGTATTTTTAAAATTATATGTACTGATACATATTTTTGAAGTAGCACATGTATGTTTGAGAACTCCAGGACATAGTGTACTTGGAAATTTTCAGACCTTCGATGAATAACTATCTACAACCATGGAGACCAAATCCATATTTAAGGAGACATTGTTTCCCTATAATCTGCTGTTTTTTGGGCTAGGGCTTAATGACATGTTGTATTAGCTAGCTTTCTCTTACTGAGATCTTTTATTTATCTCAAAATACCTGAGATAATTGACCTATAAAGGCCCAGTTTATTTTAACTCTGTTTCTGGAGTTTCAATCCATGAACAACTGGCCTCATTTCTTTGGGCCTATAGTGACACAGTGCTTCAGATCAGAGTCATTGTGGAGAAGCTCCACTTACCTCACAACTGGGTGTGAAAAAGAGAGAGGAAGAGACCAAGGTACCCCATCTGCTCCATGGGCATACCTCCAGTGACCTAAACCCTCCTCCTGGGCTGCCTCTTAAACATTCTACCACTTCCTAGCAGCATCATGGGCTGCTAGGACCATGCCTTCAACCCTTGGCTGCTGAGGGACATGTTATAGACCTGAACTATATCATGTTAAATGTATACATGACAAAGGTTCCAAGGCCAAACGTGTTTGGAATATACTATAAAAACTAAAGTTGCACCATGTTTTTCTTTTGTAGAAGTTTGTACACCATTTATCATGCAAAGTGGATAGAGGGTGAGATAATTTCCGGCTTTTCCTGGGCCTTTGTGACGAGATGTGATGTGTGTATGTATGTAACTGTGTGTGTGTGTGTGTGTGTGTGTGTGTGTGTGTGTGTGAGAGAGAGAGAGAGAGAGAG
>NDGN011553324.1:0-10637 GCA_002564285.1 Tympanoctomys barrerae | reverse complement strand
AATGATCCTTAATCCAGGGATTCTATGACTGGAAGTCTAATCTGCAAATCAATTTTAAAATTTCAGTATAAATACTTCAGTATAAAAATTTCTCATCAAATTAAGTACTTATGGATCAAGATAATTAAAAACAAAATCATGTGTATCTAACCCTAAATTTTAGATATATAAATGGGTATTATACTTGGAAAAAGCAGAAAATTGCTGTCAGAGAGCCCCAGAAAGCAAAGAGCATTCTCAGTTCACCACTGCAACAAATATCCAAATAATCTCATCACAAGTTGATGTGTTCTCGAACAAATTGATCCTGTTATACTCTGCTTTCAAACACCTGAGAGAAGACAAGATGAAGGATTTATTATTGAAAACTCTGTAATGCAAGAGGAGAGTTTTTATCAGCTCAGCTTCTAACAACACCCTGCCTTTATGTAGGCCTTCCATGCTGTGTGACTGTTAATCCTCTTAGGCAGCTATCCTGAAATATTATGCATCAAGTACAAATTCATGTCAGCTTTGGAGACAGGTAAGTACCTGAGCAAGGCACTGCTGAACTGCTACCTGCTCGAGACCCATTTCTGCCTTCCAAGATGAAGCCTTTTCTCTGTGTCTTCATATGTCTAAGGAGCAAGGGACAGCTCAGGGGCCCCTTTTATAGAAGTATGAATCCCATTCATAAATGATTCAGTAGAGGAAGGTTGTCAAGTTATGAAAAGTCTTATATGAAAGATTTATCACACTCATCATTTTCTCCATTTGCATAACAAATGAAAAGACGATCTTCCTATTTCCTTGAAACTTGACTTCTTAAAAAGGAACAAAGCAATCTGGACCACCAATATGGGAAAAGTTAAAAGCCTGAATCTCTACTCAACACAGAAAGCATATATTCTCTTAATGTCTTCACTGCAACATTTTCTCATTCAACAAGTGTGTTAATCAAATTTCCATTAATATGACCAAACACTCAAGGAAGTCAAAGTAGAAACAACAAAAGTTTATTTTGGCTCAGAGTTTCTAAGTTTGCAGCCCATGGTCACCTGATCTTGTTGCTTAGGGTCCACACTAGCACAGTCTATTCTGCGAATAGTGTGCGGTAGAGACCTGTCTATGGCAGCTACCATCGGAAGAAATAGAGAAAGGGCCAAAAGCCCCCACTTCCTACAATGACCAGATCCCAATGTCATGATTTCTTCCCACTAGACCCCACTCCCTAAATTTTTCTCCCACCTTCCAGTATCTCATAGGGTGGGAATCAAGCCTTCAGCACACCCACATTTCCAGGATATTTACTCAAACCATACTAAGAAGATTCACTTATTCTATCTTATTTTAGGTATCAGGGATCGAACTCTGGACCTTTCACTTGCCAAGCAGGCACTTATGCCGCTGAGCTATCTCCCCAGCCCGCACTTACTTTAAATATAAACAATCATAAAAAGTTTACACATCACATTTTAAGATACATCCACAGATGTTTGCATTTACTATGAACAATGATGCCATTTGTGAATAGACAATAAACCCATGAAGTGTACAGTTTTGAGTTGAATTTCAGTTAAGGTGATGGCAGGGTGGTGACGACAGAATCAGCTCAGAAGTAAGTTTCCTCAGACAATTCTTATATGAGTGGTGTAAGTTAAAAACTACAATATCTTTTCCAGTTCTAAGTCAAATGATTTTTCTAGAGAGATATTTGTTCTCAAAAGGGAAAGTTAAGGGGTCATGTATCTTAAATAAATAATATTTTAGTGTTAGTAAAGGAAGAATGCTCGAATATTTGATTCTGGGGTAACACAACAGTAGAATTTATTGAAATTTTCTAGGGTCTGGAATTAAAGAATATTTTCATACTTTCTGTATGAGCACCTTATAAAATAAAATTCTGGGGAATTTTAAAAAATCATTTTGAATCAACTGAAAATAGATTGAATGCATGTTTACCAAGACCACCATTATGGTACAAAGTATCTGAGTAGTTAGTTAGTTAATTAGTTATTATGCATTTGCTACATGGTCTCACTATCCAGCTCAGAATCATAGTGATCCTCCTGTTTCAGCCTCCCAAACTCTGGGATTACAGGTATGTGCCATGACACCTGGTCTCAATGGCCAGCTCAGCGCACCAAAGGGGCAGGGCTGGGGCCACATGGTGCTGGGGATGGAACCTTGGTCATTGCCCTTAATAAGCAGCCACTTAGTCTTCTGAGCTGTCTCGCAGGCCCAGTATCTGAGTTTTGATTGAAGCTTCTCAAGCTAGGAGACATAGAGAGGTACAAGGGGGAGAGTGTAAAGTCATCACTCAAAATTCTCCTTTATGGGTGAACAACATGCCATATCTTTGGTGAGAAGAATGCCAGAGAGAGATATTAGTACCCTTTACCAACTGTTAGGAAGCTTTCAGAGAAGTCAAGGTCAATGGCAAATTATAGTGCTTATAATGTCACTTATAGCTGGATAAATAGGAGAAACTCAGGAAAACCCTTTGCTCTTTAGTTCTTCTATACATAATAGGAATACAATGAAGACATCACCAGGAATGAAATGTGGCCTATAATTTATCATCAACATCTTAAATCATAGTTTGCCTGAATTAAGAAATTCAAGGATGATTATAAATCTTTCTTTGTGAATATTCTCACTTGCAAAATGATAGGGAACTGAAAAAATAATTTCTCAATTGTTTATAACCAACTCCTGATCTATAGTAGCCAACCAATTCCATCTAGGAGGGGCGGTGAGGGTTTCTAAACCAAAGAGTTCTTTATTGAAACTTGAGCTACCTTGCTATAGTTAATACACTAAGAATGAGATCCATTACTTTTAGAGAAGAAATGACCTTAATCATTCCAGCAACTAAGGTTAATACCATAAACTCTAAGCCTTTTCAACCAATGGACATCTATCACCAGCCTTAGGGGACCAAAAGGGATGTAAGCAGTAAACTAATTTGCCAGGATGATTTAAGACCTTGTATTTAGAAGTTTGTCATTTAATTACTGTGGGCATCTGGTCCTTGGCCCTCTACCTTTCTGAAGGAAGTTCTCATATATTCATTCTCAAACTCACTTATGTAGGGATGTGCAACACCAATGAAGAAAACTGTTATACCCAAGATGGTAATTGCTTAAGGGAGATGAGCTGTCATTTATAGGATGCCCATGATGTTAAGGTTGGATGGGCAAAGTGTCCTAATCAACCAAAAGAGTAAATGGCACCCTTATGTTTGGGTCCCTTCTTCATGATGATATATATCTGAACAAAAACAAGCCAGCGAAATATCTAAATATTGGGACTTCACTAATGACTGAATAATCCAGAACATTTTTCCTTCATTTTTCTGTTATGTCTTAAAGCACACAGGCACAAATGGAACCTAAATTTGGTCTGCTGAACCTCATGAGCAAAAATATAACTTTGCAAAAAATATTTGGAGACAGATAGGTCAGTTGGCACTGACAGATAAGTTCAGTGCCTCACCGCAAAGGACATCCGCAGTGAGGGAGACATTAGAAATTTTATATCTAAACCTCTATGCTACAGAGGAAAGGGTTAATTTCAAGGATGTCCTTTTCATGTGTAGAGATTTTCAGTAGAGGGTCAGGACTGGAACCTAGATCATGCGTGTGTTCTGAGGATAAAATTGACGTCCTAGTAACTTTTAGCACAAAGCTATAGCATAAAACCATCAACGGCACTAGCAGCTAGTCGTGATGTTGTAATCCCAGCACTCAGGAGGCTGAGGCAGAAGAAACATGAATGCAAGGCTAGTCTGGGATATGTAACAAGCACTTATCTCAAAAATACAGTTTTTAAGCATAAATTTTGAGCAGAGAGTGTGGAACAGTAATTCTGAGGTAATTTTGAGCAGAGAGTTTGGAACATCTGATCAAGAAAAAATAAAGCTTTAACAAAAATTTGAGATTGAATCCAGGCCTTCTATTATGCACCAATTCTTTTATTAAGCAAGTAGGCTTATTCACCTGATTCTGTTCTTTACCTGCAAAGCATTCCTGCTCTCCATCTTTTGGGGTGCTTAGGATATTGCTTTGCTCCATAGCTTCTTCTGATGGAAGTGAGTATTGATAAGAATCATATAGAGCATAGGTACTCCATGGTCTTGTATCGAGTTTAGGTAAAAGCATCATCTCTCTTGGGCCCTGAGAAAGTTTCTACCGTGAACCCTGAACTGGGTAAAGAAAGCGCTGGTTCTGAAGATCAAAAAGTTTACGGCTTTGTGGGGGATTTTCCTTCTACGGAGGCAGCAGAACCCTGAGCTGGAATTCCAAAACCTCATCATCGTTGTTGCTTCTGACCTTGACCAAATCACCACCCACTATTGGGACTTAGCATCTTGACATGGAAAGGAAGGACAGGCGTGACTCCTTTCCAGGGCTGTAGTATCTCATGGTTGTAAACAGTCTCTTCTCTTTTATCTGATTCTATATTAGTAAAATGTGAAGGTCATGCAATTTCTTTTTGTGTACTTGGTCAGAATGATTTGTATTCCACAGCCTGGGCCCCCCTCAGAATGGGTGATGTGTGTTTGGACTGTAATAACCAAGTGCTTTTATATTTTATAAAAGGAAAATTAGTGATGAAAACGTATTAACTGTATTTTTCCTTTTTTCAATTCAAAGAAAATTGGATGCTTCGTGTGTGTTAGAGTTGGTTACTCACTTCCAAAAGGAAGGAGGAGGATACTGGAAATCTGGAGAATGCATGATAATCTTAGGAAATGTTTACCTTAAAAAACCAAAAATTTCAAAGCTTATGTATAATGCGCCTAGCCAGCCACCTGGGAATACTATTTCTTAGACCTTCCAAGCCAGAAAATGTTATGTAACATCTGCTGCTGCTGCTGATGTACATAAAAGAATAATTTCCCCACACATTTCTGCACTTAGACATATAGTCATAAATTTTGGTAAAGATGAGGCTTTCTCCTTTTCTGTGACAATTGTCTAAGACTACCATTCTAGTACAAGCAAAGTTTCTGAGTTGTGATTAAAGCTTGTCAAGCTATGCAAAGTGGGAAGGTACAAGGAGGAAGGGACTAAATGGTCACTTAAAATCCAAACCTTAATCCCAGGAATTTTTATTGCCAAAAAAAATCAAATTGTCCACAGTAAGAAAGTAGTTGTACTCTGCCAGAAAAGGGAAATATACTACACTCACTGAATCTTGCATTGCATGTTTTCTTTGTCATTCAATAGAATATAAGTAGGTAGTTAGATAGACAGACAGACAGGAAAGCAGCTAGATAATTAATTATACATATAGATTGAAAACAAAAATAAAATCCTCCTCAGTAGTCTATCTGTTTACGAGCACATCGGAACGGTTTAGTGACTGGTAGGTCTGTGTTTCCAAGGTACCTTGGAGTTTTAGACAGCAGACATGGCTGTTTTCCAAAATGAGCATTACAGGTATGGAAGGATGAAACCTTGAAAGGAACAAGAGCTTCATCTCACTGCCATCTGCCTCAGCTCCACAATGCATGGTCTTCAACAAGTTCCTTTCTTCCCTGAGCTATTAATTTCCTCCCCTATCAAGATAAAAGCAAATAGCTTCTTCTTACAGCTCTGTTCAGAACATCAAATGAGATCATGAAAGTGCTCTAGGAACTGGATTGCCAGTGATGTCAACTACATGCTGGGTGGTCAAGTGCATCGTTAACCACGCTGTGTATCAAACCAGAACTCCTGCCTTCCTACAAGATCCTGCAAGGAGGAGGAGACTGAGAGGGACCCGATTATCAGCCCAGTCTTGCCTTATCCATACCCTGGGAATTATCACATGTTCTTGGTCTTTAGCCTTAAGCTAGTCTCCTGCTGTTTTCCAAGGATGAAAATGTGGTCCAGATGGATATAAGGAATATTTGCTGCAAGTATCCTCAGGAGAAGAAACTTCCAGGCCAAACTTATTTAATGGGTTTATTCCAACCTATTTGAAATCCTCCTCAGTACCAAATGAAGGTTCTACCCAAAGTGATGCTTTTCTTCACCCCACCCTCCCAAATTCCTGCCTCTCTAGATGTCCTAATTCATCAACAATTTGCTTGGGCCAGCCAAATAGCTCAGTGGATTAAAGCACCTGCAAGCAGGCACAGGGGCTGGGGGTTTGACCCCCCCATGTGCCATGCCAGCCCAACCCCCAAGGCACATTGAGATAGCAATTGAGACCGGGCATGGTGGTATACACCTGTAAGCCCAGTTCTTGGGAAGCTGTAAGCAGGTGAATCACTACAAGTCCGATCTAGTAGTGAGACCCTGAACATTCTGTATACCCTTCCCTAAAATACAAAACAAAACAAAACAAAAAAATACCATTCATCAATTGCCTTGGACAGCAAGGGAACCTATGTAGAATCTATCCTCTTGGTCACTGGTCAGTCCCAAGGCCCCAGATGTCAGCTCTGAAAGAACTCCCACCCAACCTCATCCCACCCCACCAAAATATTGTGTACTCTCCTCTCTCCTCTCCTGGAAAATGATACTGTCCTCTGACTGCCCCCACCTTTTCAACACCTACCACATAAATTTGTCGAGGCCTTCAGAGATGCCTCTTGTTTTATTTTTTAAGATTTAATTTCCTCAATATGCAACCCACCTTATGCACAAGATCACTGATGTTTCTCTTTCCATTGCAGTCTTTCCAAAGTCTCTCTTTCCTGAGCTTTCACGGACACTGCTACCACTGCCTGAGCACATTTTTACCATACTTGGCTGAGCTCCTGAGCTAAGACTTTGCTCAAGATACTTTGTTGAGTACTTTCTCACTGAGGAATGTGTGAGGTGTCTATTTTTCATTATATCATGGCGTATACCGCTAATTGGTACACAACTCTGTCAAAGGAGCTGCGTTGCAACGTTCTAGTTTCTGGGTCTCCTCGGAGGCCAGAGCCTCCTCTTCTTGCCCGTTACATTCCTGGCACCCAGCACCATGTCAGTGCTGTGTAAGGACCTGTTGCATAAAGAAGGGTGTGGATTGCAGTGAGTCCCATTCAGTGGTGCTTGGCTTCTCTTTGTTGCCCATAGAGTTTTGTAGCTCAGAGAACTGGCCTCCTCGGTAGCCAGAAAGAGATTCCCTGCACAGTCCGTGCCTTGCCAGGCTCCCCCAGCCTGTTCCCAGGATGACATTTAGCCTCAGATGGAAAAAGATGAAAAAAGTGTAGCAGTTTCAATCCTGGAAAATATCAGTGACCACTTGTGGTCTAAGAGTGTGACTGTAGGGAGGTGCTATTCGGTTGCCAAGACTTGGGGGAAAGAAACAAGAAAACAAAGCACCAAACGAGGTGTGGTCTGAGGAGAGCCATGACAGTCCTGAGAAACAGCCTCTGCAACTGCTGGGGCTGGGGATTCCAGAAGCAGCCAGGGCTCCCAGAAGGGGCCCCTACTGACCTGGGAGTGAAGATTTGGCCTTCAATCAAAAAGACATCCTGATGAGCTGCGGCAAGCCAAACAGATGGGGTAGACTCTTCAGGAAAAGAAAAGGAAAAAGAAAAAGTTCATCCAGGAAAAGAGAGATGGAGAAGGACCAGGAGTGGTCAGAACACAAGCGCCAGGAGGCACAGGGATTTGTCAGCATGTAGAAGGCCTGACTGGGACAGTGCCTGAAGGGCTCTCTTGCTAGAGGCAAGGGCACTCTCTAACATGTCCGAGCATGTAATTTCCAAATTTAAGTGAAAGTCTAACTATCATACAAAACCCAGAGACATTCTAATTAAAGCTTGTCATTTGTTTTCTACATATAGTGGGGAAAAAGTAAAAAAGTTAAGGTCATTCACGATGATCCTTACCAATAGATAGATGAAGACTGTCTCGGCCTCTAGCTCCACCACTTACTAGCTGCAGATCTTGAACAAAGTGCTCCACATCTCTGGCCCTAGCATCCTCATTTGTGAAGAGAGGCAGGCTGCTCACTTCTCAGAAAATGACCGTGTCTGGAAGGAGCGTGGTATGGTCAGAGCACATTTCCCAGTTGGAACCTAATGTGCAGATGAAGACCCTATTGGTAGGTTTAAAAGGTCTATATGTATGTTTATAATTTGAGCAGAAATCTCCAAGTATTGTGAAGCCAGTGTTTTGCTACATGGATACTTGCAAAAGAACAAAACAAATATTATGGGGGAGGGGTACAAATGAATGGTGGGCCAGGAGGAAAGGAGAATGGCCAGAACCTGGGACTGCAGAGAGGGTAAAGAGCTCAATTGCTCTACAGGCTCTTGACACAGGTCCTATGCATTGGCAGGAGAGACCAGTTCACCCCCAGACTACTTGGTACCATTAAATTATCCCTTCCCCAATTCAACAGCAGCATGAATGAATAGCTTCAGAAGAGATCTAGAAGAGTTGAGTATATGGAGTAGTTCAGGAAGGTCTTCAAGGCAACCACAGTACTGTTGCTCATCCCTCTGGCATCAAAGCAAAACTTGATGAAGAGGCTAGAACCTTCAAACCCACTTCCCTCACCCTCTCTCCTTTCAATTGCTTTCACAAACCTAGGTCTTAACTCAGAGGCTCATTAACAACCCCTTGGCACATCTCACAAAAGCAAAGATATTAGCTCTACGTCTTGGCTGTGTTTCAACCCAGATAATAACACTCTTCTTCTCCAGGTTGGTTCTTGGAAAGATAATCATTACAGCAACTGGGACCCTCCTTCCCACCAATTACTCCTACCTTAAAGAGAAAGAAATTATTCTCCCTAGGGTCTTGGCTAAATGCCAGCTGTGGTCAATTTGAGTCTCTTGACCAGGACAAAATCTTTTCCAGAAGCTTGGGCAGTGGAGCTGCTTTTGTTTCATAGGTCAGAGGCTCCAATCCCACAGAGGTGGTACTCAATAAGACCTCTGTTAATGTTCAGGCAATGGGGAATGGCTTGGGAGCTCTTTTCCTCGCTCTTCCTTCTTTGTTTCAACAGCTGTCCCACTGGGGCAGGTAACCGGGGAGGTGAGCTCTCATTTCCCTTCCTAATAGAAGCCCGGTGCCCAAAGCCAGGTTGGCCCTTTGCATCCTCTGTCTAGCGCCATTCATCAGAGCTGCTTTAGAATCACTCTCAGCTGCCTGGGGAAACAATGGACCTCCATTTCCTATTCAGACTTATGATTTACGCAACAATATAAATTACTGTGATTCAATAAAATTTTATGACAAGTACATTAAATTCAGGTGCTCCATATATGAAATGCATAAAATATCTGATCAACATTTCTTTTTACATGGTGGCTAATGCTTAGAAACCTCAGTTGCACATGCGCAGTTCCACCCTTGCTTATAGAGGGAAGATATGCTAAGACAAAAATCACATGGCAACAGTTACATACATTAAGTGCTTCTGGGGTGCTAGGAACCCAGATGGGTTCTCTACCTGCATTAGCACATTTGATCTCCACAGTGCCTCTTTAAAGTTGTCACTAAATCCCCATGATGTAAGTGGGAAGATCGCACAGGGTCACAAGACTATTAAGTAGCAGTGTCTAAGGTCAAATCCGCAGCATCTCAGTGCCATCCGTGCCTTCACACATGAGATGTTATCTCTCCCAACTACAAAGGCTGATGACAGCAACCCCTAAGAGGTGAGCTACAGATCAATTTTATTTTCCTATTCATACTTCTCTAAGTCATCCACATTCTCTACCATGAAAACGTATTACATTTATAATTAGGAAAACAAGGTATTTTTACATCTTCCTTTTTCACATTGTCTACAGTGTAGACAAAGTCTTTTTTTTTTTTGAAAAAAGGGAAATTCAATATCAAGGAGCTTTTTAATAAGGTGCTTGAAGTTTCCAGGACCAGAGAAAAGTGTTAGAAGAAGGTAATTTGGCAAGCTTCTCTACAGAGGTGTCATCTCTTTGTATGCTGCCTTTCAGCTTCACTCCAGCAGTTTCTGCTCCTTCTCACATAGACATCCACTCAGAAAAGCAGAAGAAATGAAGGGTCAAAAAGTGAGGTCTAAATGCCCGGTCCCCACTGTAAACCAGGATGAGCTTGGCCTCTGGGTCTACGGATTATACAGGCTTCTGAAACTTGGCAACATTCTGAAAGCATGAGATAATTCCCCATCGAAACAGTAAGAAATACGGCCTTGAGATCAATACCGGGTGAATTAGTAGTCAACAGCAATCAAGTACGACAGAGAGAATATGATTCATTTCTTAGAAGGGCTAAGATCTCACACGGTTTATTGAGACATGCTTCAAGATCAGGAAGCTGAGCTGAGAGAACCGCTTTAATTTACTGGGCAAGTGGGTTTGTAGAAGAGGCTCAGACCCTCAAAGCTTTTCAGACCACTTTCTTCCTCTTTTTCTCCCAAAGTGAAAACAATCTTAAGGAGTTACTTCTCTTTCAGGTGCTGTTGAAATCCCAGAATCAGTCCCAAACAGTCAAAGCAGCTGACTGCACATCATAGTGGATGAGAATGAAGATTTCAGTGCAGTGTACTGGACAACAGTTAGTCTACTTAACAATATCCTGGATAGTGATGGAGCTAAGAATGTCACATCTCATGGCATCTTTTTAATTTCAGGGAGACCTTTGAGCATGATTTTTCCTGATGTTTAGCTGCCTGACTATCTTTCTTCTTGCAGAGAAACACAACTCATTCATCAAGAATGTGGTTTCTCAGGGTGGAGG
>NDGN011553318.1:15359-39934 GCA_002564285.1 Tympanoctomys barrerae | reverse complement strand
GAGAGAGAGAGAGAGAGAGAGAGAGAGAGAGAGAGAGAGAGAGAGAGAGAGAGAGAGATTGGAGCCATTTTGCCCTCATGAAATAAAAATGAGCAATTATATATTTAGCCAACTCACCACATGGTAACAAATTGTAGATGAGAATTTGAATATCTGTTTATTAATATGGATCCGTGCCTTATAAGGACAGCCACAAGCACCCAGCCCTTTCTCTTTCTCTGGATCAATGCACAAATGAAATACGAAGCAGTCCTACTTTAGGAGAAAAAACATGTAGTTTAAGCTAAAATAGAATGTTCTTTGTTTCCAAACTTGCTTGCTATGAGGTTTATGTTTTTCTACACTACACTATAATAAAGTGTATGCTTTCAGAAAAGAAAACTTTTCTCCCTCCTGTTATAGCTCTTGTTGCGTTGCAATCTGCAATTTCAAGTAAATGAATAAGA
Source organism: Tympanoctomys barrerae (assembly GCA_002564285.1). NCBI lineage: Eukaryota > Metazoa > Chordata > Mammalia > Rodentia > Octodontidae > Tympanoctomys > Tympanoctomys barrerae. The sequence continues at coordinate 39,488 of NDGN011553318.1, read as the reverse complement.
TGTAATGTGTGATGAGTGTACACTTGGTGATATATGTGTACCTGGATAATAATATCTTCTTACACAGATAAATCAATTAATTCTCTGAGGAAAAGATGCTGTTCTCACAACTGAGTGAAAAGCACTAAGTGAATACAAGGGTAGCATGCATAAAGCCTTTGCAGGGTCATCTGCTGCTGTAGAGCAAATGTCCCATCAATGTGAGTTATTTTTACTAAAGTTCATTTAGATATTTAAAAAGGAATCTAAACTCATGAGAAAAGGTGTGCATTAAAAGCTTTCCCAATATAAATACCCATCTGCCAAAGTATGTTAATAGTTTCAATTTGGGACACTTCAGAACTGAAAGGGAAAAAGGCATTTATTCAGGACTCATTTCAATTAACCTTGCAAATCGATTTGTAACAGAAATATGACATGGAGTTATTATTTTCATTGATTTTTTTAACTGATAGATGAAAACAAAAAGTGCATATTAGTGAGGTACCATGATGTTTTCTGATATGTTTGTACATCGGGCAATGTTTCCATCAAATTAAACATATCTTCAATATTTCCTTGAACATTTACTTTTCATTTTGATAGAAAAATTTCAAAATCCCTCTAAGTTTGTGAAGCATGCAGTGCATTATTGTTATCTGTAGCAACACTCTAGTGAAGACTACACCACAGTTTCTTGCTGTTCTCTAACTGTAATTCAGTACCCATTGACCGACCTCTTCCCACTCATCTCTTGCTTCTATGCTACCTGATCTGTGGTAACTATCTTTCTCTTCACAACTTCCTTGAGATCAACATATTAGATTGCATGTATAAATTAGGTCTGTGCTTATTATCTTTCTCAGCATGGCTTTCTGCATTCTAAATCATGCGTTCCCAGTTGAGTCGACTTCATTCTTTGATATGGGTGAATACATTTTCAAACATGGGGACTATTTAGGTTGTATCCTCAGGAGGTAACAACAAAGATACTACATATTCTTGCTCTCATGGTTAGAGTGTAATAATTAGTTATATATTTGATTAGAGAGCAACATTTTATGTTTAAAACTTACATTTATCCTTATTTCCATAATAAGTTTGTGTCGAGAATTATAGTTATCAGCTGCAAAATTACAAATATAAATGAGGTAGTAAACATAATGAACTTCAACAATGTAGCTTATATTTTGTAAGGATAATCCTATGATCAATTTTGTGCAAAGTTAGCAGGTCAGAATGTTATTACATATGTATAATTTATAAAATATGGTGGGGTTGCATATTATTTTATTATATTGCATTACTTATTATATGATAAGAATCATGTCATCCATGTCAGGAATGTACACTAAACCATACATTTAATGTATAAGTAAATGTACAATTGAAACAATTTATGTGAAACCCTATAATGCAAAAAGAAAATTTGTTTAATACATGATTGAAAGATTAAATTTGGCCTATGTCAATAAAATAATTTTTCATTGAACAGTGTAAACAGTTAGAAATTTTTTAAGTAAATCACAATATATCTTATGATTTTTACATAAATAATAAGATATGGATATTCAGAAGCTGATAAAATCTGCACAAGAGATGATTACTTAAGCTGGCATGATTGTGTTAGAAGAGACCTATGAAAATAGGAAGAGACCTAATGTAATGCAATTGTGAAAGACCAACTTGAAGCAATGGGGTAGCTATAAAAATAGAGAAATATGTTATGCTTCGATTGAAAAATTCTGGAATCCTTAGCAAATTGTATGAATATGTTAAGCATCCATGCATATGTAGAATGCAATCTTCTGCCTATTACAAAATAAGAATGCTCCTTTGTTCAGCTCTCTGTAAAGAAGTAGGAATGTGTCCAAAATAAAATATCTCTAACTTAGAATAAGAATAAGACATAGCTTTAGAAACATAGAGTGTAATTTGTAGATGTGTGTGAAGAAAAGTGCATGTTCCAGCACATGGACTTTGTAGTGTGTGATTATTTTTTCCCTTGTTTATTTCTTAACATGTTGAAGTAATAACCAGTGTGCTAACACTCTAGATGCATGCCTTCTAGATAATTGTTACTGGTACAGATGTATTAAGCTTCATGGTGGCATAGTATAGCAACAATAATCAAAATTGAGAAACTAGAAAGTAAGGGAAAAAATAAAATGCTTAACACCCTCGGAGAGCCCTCAGTGCTGTCTTGCGTTCAAGGTACATTTCCTCCATCCAGTCGCACTCCCAACCTTCAAGATATCTGCAGAATGATGCGCTCCTCTGGAAGATTACCTCACGTCATGCTCTCGCCCCATCTCTAAGAATCATAAGAAATAGCTTTCAGAAGTTCCCAACACCACTTCAACACATGAGTCGATTTGAGTTCTATTGGACAAGAATACCTCTCCTGTTTAAAAAATTGGCTTTCTATGTTCTTGATTAAAGCTGCCTTCATCCTGGATCCCTCTCCCTCCTGGGTGTACTCTGAAAATGTTCTTGTTCTCATTTTGGCATCATTAAAATTTCTGCTCCAAAATATACATTATTAAAGAATGCTTTCATCATGATATTTTCCCCATATGTTAGAGACAAAAAGGCCCATCTTGAAATTCACATCTCTCTTTGTCTATTTTAATGAAACTTCTTAAAACATTGAAACATCAGTGTTTACCATGTGTATATCTGCCTTTGTTCCTGAACTTTGAATGAGGGTTTGCCCCATCATGCTAAGATACTCATTCCTTTCACGAAACCTATGCCTCTCAAGCAGTCACCATCTTGGTGGATAAAGCTCAGCCATGTGCTCCCCTTGCTTGCCCCTTTTCCCTCGCCTTCTTTTCCAACTCCGTCTCAGTCTTCCCAGTTGCTTTTTTGTTCACTCCCAAGCCCTGAAAGCTCTGAGATCCTCTAGGTCATCAGATGGGCTTTGTCTCTTTCTAGCACAGCTCTTTTCAAGATCTGATTCAGACTCAGAGTTCCATGTTCCTTGGTGTTTGTTGATATTTGACAAAACGGTGTCTATTATCTGAACCCTTCCTCAGAATGTTAGAGGGTTCTAACTATCTGCTTGGCAACTTCATTTAGATTGTGATAGATAGTTCCCATTGAACAAATCCAAATTAAGTCTCTGTTAACTGCTCTAATTTCATAAGTGAACAGTTCATTCTTGCAAGTATGGCAAAACATCAAGGATTCACCTTTTCCTCCTATCTTTCTATTACTCTTCTTGCACTTCTCTCCTATCCTCTCATAGCATTCTGTCCACATGTTAATAAATTCTGTTTTCTCAGCTGTGAGAATACAGCAGGTTTTGACAGTTTTCATTATCTGCCCCACTAGCAGTCTAATTTGTGTCACAGTGACTTATCTGGTTTACTGAAGCAGCCTCCTAAATATTTTATTTTTTTTTCTGTCCTTAAATTTCAATGTATCTCAACTCAGCAGTTACAAATACTTCATTAAATATGTCACAATATAATTGTTCTGTTCATAACTACTTCCTGCTTTTCCATGATTTCCCACTATTTTTATTTTATTTTTAAAGTTAATAGTAAATAGTAAACTAAATTAGAGAGATACTGAAATTCACTAAACAAAGTGATAGGAAATCAACAATGGATTTTACATTGTATATTGCTGCCTTCAGATTAGTTGTTCATTTTACCAGATATAAGCATGCAAAGTTGGTGAAAAAGAAGAAAAAAGAAAAAATGCATTAACTGCTACTTTCAGTAGAAGAACAGAAGTTAGAAGTACAATTACCCAAGGTATCTCATGTATATACATATACATGACCAGTGATGCTGAACATTTTTTCGTATATTTATTTGTCATTTGCATTTCTTCATATGAGAAATACGCATTCATCTCAAATGCCCATTTATGGATTGGGTCTTTGAATTTTGATAACTTATTTTTTTTTACTTCTTTATATGTCCTGGATAGAAGTCCTTTAAATGAGGTGTATTTGGCTAAAATTGTTTCCCAATTTTTGTGTTTTCTTTTTACTCTGTTATTTTTTTTATCCATGCAAAAACTTTTCAATGAGATGAGATAGTAATTGTTTATTCTCTGAATATTTCCCTTGCAATTTGGTCTTTGTTCTTGAACTCTCTGCCTACTTCTATGTCCTCAAGATTTTCTACCTATTTCTCCTGAAGTAGATTTAGTGTTTCTGTGTTAATGTTTGAATATTTGATCCATTTTTACTTTAATTAAATACATGATGATAGACATGCATCTATTTTTAGCCTTTGATTTGTGGGAAACTATTTTTTCAAGCAACATTTATTAAAGAGGCTATCTTTCTTCCAGGAAACATGTTTGGTTCCTTTCACAAAGATAAGGAGAATGAGTGTGTTTGTAGTTGTGTCTGCATTTTCTAATCTGTTTCATTGATTATCAGGTCATTTTTTACCATTACCAAGCTGATTCTATCACTATAAGTTTGTAGTATAATTTCAAGTCAGGGATTATGATGCCTCATGCCTTTCCTTTGTTACCAGGATTGCTTTTCTAGTCTAGATCTCTTATGGTTCGAGAAGAATTTTAGGAATATTTTCTCTAGATCTGTAAGGTGCACTAAGGTGAGGTGTTTTAATGGGGATTGCACTGAATCTGTATAACTATCTTGGGATTATAGCCATTTTCACTATGTTGGTTCTTCCTATCCATGAACAAGGAATAATTTTCCATTTCCTGAAATCCTCTTTGACCTCTTTTTTTTCAGAATACTATAATTTTCATTGCATAGATCATTTACTTCTTTTGTTAAATTAATTCCTACTATTTTTTGCATGTTATTGTGAAAGTTATGGTTCCCTTAATTTCTCTCTTGCTATATTTGTTGTTTGTGTTCAGAAATGCTATTGATTTTTTTCTTTGGAGTTGTCCAGCTATGCTATTGAATTTGGTTTTTAAATCTACCAGTTTTAGTAGAGTTTTGGGGTTTTTCTATGTAGAATATCATGTCACCTACAAATAATAATTTCATTTCTTCCTTTCCAAACCCTATTGCTTTTATTTCTCTCTATTGTCTAATTGTTCTGGCTAGTGGTTTCAGAACTACATTGAATAGGATTGGTGACAGAAGGCATCCTTATTCCTTATTTTAATGTGAGAGCTATCAGTTTTGCTCACTTAGCATGATGTTGTCTGTTTGTTTGTCCATAATTTTCAAGGAAAATTATAGAACTTATAATAAGCTATGTGATCAGTCCCCCAGGATCTCTGTGAATATCTTTATGCAAGCCTGTATTTTGTATATATATATATATATATATATATATATATATATATGTCATGACCTGTAATATTGCATTTTCAACTCAGTTATTTCCTATCCTGCTACACTACTTAATTTTTTCCTTTTTAAATATTTACCACTATCCAACATATTCTAAACGTTCCTTTTGTGTAATGATGATTGTTGCCCCTCAGACGTAAGCTCCAACAGCATGGTGATTTCTTATGCTTTCTTTGCTGATGTACTGCAAGATACCTGTGGTGTGTTTGACCTAGAAGAGAATGACAGAGTTTGTATCATGTAATATTTGTTTGCTGAAAGAAAAAATGAGCAGAATTTTCAGAGTTTTCAGAAGCTCTTAGGGAAAACTCATCACCTAAAATTAAAGTTAGATACTTTAATTATCTTAAATTAAAATATAAGTTTGAGAAGATCAAGAAAACAAAACTGAAATAAAGACAACAGGCTCCCAATGCTAACTTTTCATAGAAGAAGATATGAGTTGGAGGGGTTTAGAAGTCGTGGAAGGACAATCAGTTTCCTTATACTTAATCTGCAATGCTAAAGCTTCTTGGCTTCCTGTAGTGCAAATCTAAAACCTGACATTTGTACTATGTTTCATAATGATTTGTAATAAAAAATAACAATCAAGTGAATGACACTCTCAAATAAATCCTGTAAATTCAAACTAGTAAGTTTAACACAATCCTCATGCTCCATGCTTTCTTTTATTTCTCCTCACTGCTGGCCCCAAAGTGTCCAGGATTCTGAAATCACTTTGAAATTATGATAAAACTGTTAAATGTATGCTGCATATGTTAAAAAATATAAAATAACTTTTAAATGTTAGGTATCTAAATTTCTTTGTTTAGTAACTTAGCAATATGTGAAATGAATCTTCTCAGGGGCATATTTTCCATCCAGGTATGAATCAGGTTTCCAGAAAATAGCTAAAGGTAACTAAAGGAGATGATTGTTTCATCTACTTAATGACCTTAGGCTATTTTTCTATCAGTCTGCATGTAACTCAGAGTTGAAAGATTAAGCATTTGTAATCATCCTGTTTATGGGTATATCAGAATATTAAGAAACACTAGAATCTGGCAGTCTTTATATTTCAAATAAGTAGACAAGAATTTGTGTAGTTTTCTGAGAGAATTCCCAAAAGCACCAAGAGAAAAAAAAATCTACTTTCTTGACTTCCTGTAGTAAATCCTTTTCCTGTATATAGACCATCAGTCTAATCATGAGAGAGGTGGCACACTAAAAGTAGTGAGAAAAGTTTGTGGAATAGAGTGTTGCTTTTATGTCTGTCTTCTTTGGCAAATTAAATAGCAAATGGGTGGGGGTCTAACATGTACCTATTTCCTACAGTCAGTATAGTCATTATGTGTTGCAGTCATGGGAGATAGTTGAGTGGCATAAGTGGCGGCCTAGCTAGTGCAAAGTCTGAAGTTTGATTCACCATACTGCATTCCATGCCAACCTGGAACTCCAGGCGCTTCAGGCTGGCCTGAAACAAAGACTGGGTATGGATGACTCATCCCTGTAATTCCAGCAATTGGGAGGCTGAGATAGGAGGCCCACTATGACTCCAAGTTGCATAGTGAGACACTCTATAAAAAAAAAAAAAAGGAAAGGAAAAGAGAAAGAAATGGAAGGAGAAGGGAGAGACAGGGAAGCAAAGGGGGATTAAAATAGGAAATACAGTGTGTTATGTACATGTATCAACTCCATGCAAGGAATGTGAACTTTACGTTATTGCAAATTTGATTTAAAATAGTATCTGGTGAATATGTATAAACAGGACTGGGATTTATTTTCTGACTTTATTTTTAAGCTCTCTGGCATGTTCTTAACACTTCAATTTTATGATGCTTCTAGCAGAATTTTAATGATTTATCATGATTTTGGAAAACCAAGTAGTATGTAAGTGAGATGACACAAAAATTGGTTTATTATGAGTTATTTTTAATTATGATATGTATCTATTATTTATTGATATATGTATATATTTTAATATCTAATCTGCTGAAATTAGAGATCATCACATTCAAAAATATCAAAACTTATAAAGTGGATATTCTTTGTTATTCTTTTAGAAATCAATCCCAGTAAGCAAAATTTTCTAAAAAATTAAAAAGAAAGAAATGGCTGTACTCTTACAAATGTTTGTGTGGTGAAGATCAGAACAAGTTCACTTGTCAGTGTCTCAATGCAAATCCGAATTATTTTTCCAAGTTCAGAGACATATAAAGACACTTGAACGAATGATAGATGGTTAAAACCAAATTTCATTGGGATGGTGCTCCGTAAGTGAAGGAACTCAGTATGGTGTCTTATCTTGGTGAGGTATAATTTTTAATATAACACCTCTTAGCATAAACATTCAACAAAAAGTGTATAAGAAATGATTACTCATCAGTAGCTCCTCTGAGTTCTGCAGTGGAGCTCAAGAATCTCATGCAAGTTATGCGTTCCTTTGAGCAGACCAACAGGGACCACCTATGTTAACAGACAGAGAATATAATCCCTTGAAAGGCATGCATCAAGCAAATAAATTTGGAAAAAGTTCTTGATGGAATCTATGTCTAGCTGTGGTCATCTGGAAAGAACTCATTTGGAGATAATAGGTGGTAGAAAATCCCACTGCTAGGAAGGATGCTGTGTTACTCTACATAGGTAAAAATAATTGAATCTTGCCTGCATCACTGAGAATAGCAAAATATGTGTGTTTGTGGGGAAAACTTTAAAAATACCAATTACAGAAATTCTGATTACTGTTACTTGTTTTGAATCAACCTTGAAAGTCTGATGTTTTTAAAGCAAGTATTGGTAAAGGAACCAGAAGAAAGAATTAGCTTTGAAATTATATTTTTCTTTGTGAAAATGACTTCAGATTCATACAAGTGGGTCTGAAGTGATCCATTTACATATGTGGACAGAGATGAAAACAGTGTTTGAAACCCAGGCAATGCATATAGCAGTTGTCACTGGAATAAATAACATAAGATCCCATGGAATGGTTTTAATGGTCATCAGTGGTACCCCAATATCTTACTACCTACTAAGGGGCTGCCAAAGGTGTGGAGGAATGGAGACAAGTTAATATACTTATCCTAGATTATTTGGTGTACTAATCAGATTTTTCAAGCCTAGATACAAGGCTCAAAAAGACAATCTGAGAAGCCGTACACTCAATATTGCTTGTAAATCTGGGAACTAGATCTTAGGAATATGGCAGAAGAAATTAAAGTATATGCTTTTTGTGGGCTGGCAAGATAGCTCAGCAAACTAAGTGCCTGTTTTGGCCAATGCATTGACTAGGGTTTGATCCCCAGCCCCGCATGCCATGCTGGCTCAAGCCAGGGCACACTGAGCCAGTGACACAGTCCAGATGTGGGGGTGCATATCTGTAATTCCAGCGCTGAGAGACAGAAAACAGGAAGAACACTAAGAGTCTGAGCTGCGTATGTGAGACCCTGTACCAAACATATAAAAAATGAAAGAAATAAAAATACATACTTTTCCTCATTGTGAAGCTATCTGGTCTACGGGCTGTGGATTCAAACTGTATTCCTTAAGGTAGTACAAATGATTACTTTGCTAGAAGTCTTAAAATTTTCCCTGAGATGTCATTTTTTCCTTTTTATGACTCATCTTACACTACACACCATGGTACATATTCAGCCAAGGTCAAGAATAAACTCAAGAGCGTATCGGAATCTGCATGATTTAACAGATAGATAAATGGAAAGAGTATTAACACTATTAAAGCACGGATAAAAGTACACGGAGTAGTGTGTTATTTTAGATGGGCAACCTAGAGAAAGCTTTCACACAGAAGTGAACTTTAAGCAGAATTTAGTAACCCAATAGGCCAAAGAAGGACAGCCCCTAAACATGCACGTTTCCCACCCTTCATGAAGAAGGCACAGAGACGGCTTACAGGGACACGAATCTGATGTGTGAGAATCCAAAGGCTGCAATTCAGTGAACAAGACAGTGCTAGAAAGCAAAAGTCTCATTACACTTGATATTTAAGAAGACAGTCTTAATACAAGTTATAAAAATGCAGTTTTGGGGCTGGGGAGATGGCGAGTAGGAAAGTGCTTGACTGGCAAACACAAGGATCTGAGTTCAATCCTCGGTTTTGCCAAAAATAAACACATACATACATACATACATACATACATACATACATAAAATAAAAATGCAGTTTTCTATACCTAGAATTCTAAATTCCAGGCTAGAAAGTTCTTCTGAAAGGCTCCTTATATAAAAAAATTCAAATTTTACCTCTGCAACTCCATAGATAGGTATTTAGGCAACTTATTTAATCTTACATTCCATGTACTTGTTTAATCATGACATGCGCTCAATATTAAGTTGAGATCCTTATCTTCTAGCATTTTTATATGGATTAATGTGTAAACATTTAAATTGAATCTAGTACAGAGCAAACCCACACATAGGTTACTAATTTATTATTATTGTTGTTGTTATTATTATTATTATTATTATTATTATTATTTTCTTTTTGGCTGGCTGGCTTGGTCTTCCCTGGAAGGAATGTGGTACCAGGGATTGAACTGGTTCCCTATAGCTCCCTAAGTTTGCCTGAGCAGCTGCTTTACACTGTTGAGTTATCGCACTGTCCTCTGTGTTACTAATATTTTCATTGGCAGGTCTATTACTGGAAAATAAATCTTAGGAGTGCAATCACAACTTTCCATTTTATCTTTTTCTTTTTTTAGTTTATTGATTTATTTATGTGTGTGTGTGTGTGTGTGTGTGTGTGTGTGTGGGTGGGTGGGTGGCCAGCTCAGCCCACCGGGGGAGGGGCTGGCTGGCATGTGGTGTTAGGGGATTGAACCGCGGTCCCTGTGCTTTTGCTAAGCTTGTTTTTTCTTAAGTAGGTGCTTTAGACCACTGAGATATCTCACCAGCCCAACTTTCCATTTTAGTTGTCTTCTTCAACCAGCTAGTTAGATGATACATCTGTAAGCACAGCTGTCTGTGTCTCCCTGTCTATATTATGAACCTCAAAGTACATGAATAGTATTGGTGATAGAGAAAATAGCTGTCACAAGGAAAGAAACAATTTTATTTTCCAAAATGGAAATATCCAACAGACTTAATGTCAAGATTTAAAAGGGTTTCAACTAGAAATTAATAGTGATAAGTATATCATGGAATTTTTAGCCCACTCTTTGTTTCTGCTTCTCTACTTATGTGAGCATTATCTTCTTTTATATTAAATGCCATTGTATACATTATCAAATAGTTTAAGCTTTTTAAAAAAATACCTTTTCAGATCTACCATTTTACGAGCCTAGAGGAGAGTAGCATGTGAAGACAATTCTTGGTGCTAATCCTAATAGATCTGATCTCACTCAGCTACTACTCACCACTAAATGCAAAGTTCCATTAACTGCAGAGAGAGATGTCACTGTCCAGCATTAAGTCAACATTATGAAAATGCTGCTCAGACAAAACGTAAATGAAGACCTCCCAGTGGCTTGTGAGCCATTATTCACAAAGCATGGCTGATGTATCAAAAAATAAAATCAATAGTAATGTTTTCAGCTGCAGTCTACTGAAAATAAATTGCTTCTGTCATAGTGAAAATCCCAACAGATGTCACTCTATAGTTTTTTTTTTTAATTTGGTCAAGAACTCCTGGGGGTTCTTTGTAATTTCAGTGAATTTAATAACAGTTATTTAAATGTTTGGAAATGGGTTTCCAAAATATATGGCAAGTATTCTTTTCATAGAGTCTTCTTAAAATAAAGACTGGCAGAATGCACTGGGTAAATACTTTTGGGGAGTAACAAAATAGCCACATAGAATTTTGTTAGATTTTGGAGCAAGACAAGTTCACAGCAGTGCCTGTAAGTAGCCCCTGAGCAGCTGAGATTTCCTTTCTGAGGTTTACCATACTGCTAGTGATAAGTGAGGTGCATTATTTGGCTGATCACATGGAGCTATGGGACATCAAAAGGTCCAGCATCCCAGGAGAGGAAAGTGAGAGAACACATTGACTTGCAGTATGATGAATAAGGTTCTTCCATATCAACAGCTGCCAGACAGATGAACAGCTTTGAGCAGAGTCAAGGTCCACAATGTGAGCTGGGCCCAGAACTAATCAGATCTAATTAAGACAGACACATTCTGGTCCTGTAGAGTTGACAGGGTCGGGATTCCTGTAGCTTTAAATGAGGCATGTCGTAATTAGTATCCAATTGAAAATCTGGACGTGATACAGAATCTTTACCCTTCAGGACCTAAGACAAGGCTCGTTTGGATCCTGGTGTGCACCCAGTTGAGTTGCCCAATTAGACACCGATGGCAGAACGTTAAGCAGCTAGCAAAACAGTTAAATATACTTCGGAAGAATCCTTTTTAGATTCACATCTATTTACATCCGACTCAGATCTGAATGTTATTGTATCTGAATTTTAGACTTAATTTTTTTTTTAAATATACAACTTTTTCAGTTACGTTATCATAGTTATTACATATAGCCAAAAACCAGTTTTGGAAATTTCCTTGGCACAATGTATTTCAATAAATGATACAGACATCTAGAACTTGGAATTATGCTCATGCAAATTATCCTCAACTGCATACATGAAACTGAGTCATGCTTCAGCATTTCATACAATATCCTAAAGCTATCCTTAGTATATATTAGTGATTCTTAGGGCTACTCTGATTAAATCGAAGTGCTTGTTGGTTTTGTTTGCTTGTGTTCTCCTCCACAAGCCCCACTAGCATAGTGCTCTTATGATGTCTTAGCTGCACAGGCATCTTCAAATATCTTCTACAATTTTTCTTCAGTTTAAAAAATTGTTCTTTTCTTAAATGTAATTTTGACAATTTTTTAATCTTTCTAATAAATGAGGGTTGGAAATAGGTCTGACTGTTTTCATAAAAGTTCTAGTGAAAAATGTAAGATTCCACACACACAAAAAATCTATGAAATGTTGTTCTGAAATCTCATCATCCTATAATTTAATCTTACAGAAGACAAATTTAAAATGTCATATAACAGATTCGGGGATGAATACCATGCTTGCTTCCTCACCGCATTCTCATTTGCTCTCAAGTTTCATTTTATCAGAGAGCATCTCTGTAAGCAGTAGAGGAGACCTCATTAACTTCTTGAGGGCCTTTACTTTCTTTTCTTTTTCTAGAACTTTTCATATGTGACCTCTGTGTTAACGGCTCGTCTTCTCTAGGGCTGTTTCTTTATGTGAGCAAAGGAATTTTGTTTTATTTTCTGCTTTTTCCAAACAAGCTTGTAGAGCACACAGAGCGTCATCAGGACCCAAGTGAATTCACTGAATGATTGAATAAGACAAAGAAATGTAAAGGTGAGGCCTGCCCTAAGATGGCCTGCTTGAAAAATTAAATCTTGTTTTTACTGACTGAAAATGTTCACTTCCAAGAAATATATATAAAAAATATATATGTGCAAGTTTTCCATGAATGAAATATCTTATTTTTGCCTCAGTGATATTCTATAACCCAAGTTTTTTAAAGTGTGCAATTAATTGATTGACTTTTGTGTCGATTATGAATTTTTATTTTCATTACAGCATTATAATATAATGTTTTTGTATTATAAACAAGAACATATATATGTATATATACATATATATATATAGCAATGTGAAAGTTATAGCCTCACTAAAATAAAATAATGCAATGTGCTTACTAAGATAAAACATTTGTTGCTATTGCAATATGATACAGAAAACGTTTCCTCTACATAGCCATCAACTTTTAGGAATTTATAGGTGTGAAATTAACCACACATTCTAGAAATACCTTACTTATGAACAGGATATTCATTGTTATTAAGGAAACAAAGAAATGTGAATTTAAATCAGGATTATTGATTCACAATATAAGACAGTTTCTGTTACATGTGAATATATGTTATTTAACACAATTTCTACTTCTGTTGTTGTTGCTGTTGTGTTATTTCTAATGATACAGAGCTTTTTTCCCAAGCTGGTCTTTCAATGAAGGGATTTTTCCTAAAGTTATTAACCCAAACCAAAAAGCAAGATTATTTTGTTTTCACTTCTCTTTTCCCTGGTTATCTACTTGACATAGTGACAAGAGATTCTTGCTCTTTGTAAGTGGCTTATCATAAAAGTTATCAAAATTCAAGTTAAACCATAAGATTTAATATATTATTTTATAATCTAAATATACTTTATTGTGACTGTAATGTCTTCTCTTAAAAATAACTAACTTGCATTGGTCTGAGAACCAAATTCAAATAAGTCTTAAGGAATTAAGGCACCCACTAAAATTTTGAAATGTACAACTTATTTCAGTGATAATTCCAGCGATACTTAAAAAGGCATTCAACTGATTTCTGAGCAACACTCTCTACAATTGTTTTCCCAGAATGACAGCTTGAATTTCACCAGATGTAAAATCATTTGGTTGTGTAAACACATTTTTTTCCTCTCTGAAATGCATAGGGTTTTTATTTCACTTGTAAAATGAAGTAAAGAAAAGGCTGTAAGCGGATAATGTCCTAGGTTGAACTGGGTACCGCAGAGGGATCCAAGGCACAGATATCCTGAGATGATTTACAATCTGAGGTAAACAGATCAGCTCAGATAACACTGGCTGATGGGTGCCCCCATCTCTCCAGCAGGAAACGTCTTGGAGGCAGGGGATGTACTTCTGCAAGGACTTCCTTGAATTCTGAGCCTTCCTGACCTGGCTCCCTTCTTTTTCATAAGGAAAAAAAGAACTAAGGAAAGGAACTTTTTTTCCCTCTTCATTTTTAGAAATCTTTCTAGTTTTTCTTTCATGTATATTTCTACATTAAAGAACAGTTTACTGAACCATTTGGCATTTAACTTTGAGTAATCTCTCATAATAAATTCTGAACTCTATGCAAATGTGGAAATACATCTTTTTCAATTGTGATAATTGTAGGTAATTTCAAATTTTGTTTTCCATAAAAAGGTAGCTTTAGCCTTTAAGGGCTTCTACTAAATGTAAACTTCTTTCCTATTTAAATAATTTCTCATCTGTTAACCAGAAATAATGCTTGAGGTTGAAATCTGAGCCTTAGAATTATAGTATCAGTTTCTTTTATCACCTATCTTCTCCATTCTAATACAACATGTTGCCGAGAACATAAAGTGAACTTTTACAACTGTCATAGTAGATGCTTTTATAAACTGAAAACTTAAAAAAGACAGTATCAAAGAAATAAATTGAAAGATGGAATTATGAATACAACCTTTACTCTTTTGTATATTTTACTGTGAAAGAGATTTATGATGACTATCAACTTGCTTACTCCTCTGAGAAACACTGTCTCAAATTTATATCCTGTTCCTAATTTTAAGCATCCAAATATCTGTTTCAGTAGTCTTTTGGTGCTTAAATATGCTAAGAATGGATTGTGCCTTCAACACTCACTCGAGCAGCTATCCCAGAGTTCTTCTGTTTCCTCAACTTCCAACTATATTCCTTCAAACTGCAACATACTCTAGATAAAGGAAATAGTTTCTATTTCTTAAAAGTTAGTATACTGTATAGTTTTCTTTCTACACATTGTGCTATTATCTGTCATGTCAACATTAACAGTAAAAAATGAGGATTAGTATTGTTCTATTACTAATGTAGAAAATTTGTGCAATTCTTTAATCCTCTAACTTTAACCTCCTTCTAATGATCTAAGTAACCCTCATCCCACAGAATTATTATAATTTGCTAAGTGAAAGTTTACTATAAGCTTCTAAATTTTAAAATAATTATTAAGTTATTTTTATTTGTTAAGACTTCTTTTTGACACATATAGTTTCAATTTTACATGCAGAAATCGGTATTTAAACTACTTTGCTCTCCATTAGTAAAAACTAAGTTTCCTTTGTTAAAAGAGTTAAAAATTACATCCTTCAACAATATAAAGTTAATCAGAAATGAAACCTATGTTCCAAAGAAAATCCATTCTCACAACCTGTCATTTAAGATTGTAAAATGTTAAATTCCCATGTTAGTTTGTCTGTAGTATATCAAACTAAAATAATTAAATGATTTATTAAAATTCATTATTAAATGTTCAACATCTCAGATATTTATTCATACTTGAAATAAAACAAAGAGCAAATAAAAAAAAGACTTTTGTAAATATTTTCCACAATGCCCCCCTCTTTTTTATATTTATTGCACAACATCATGTTTTGCAAAACATTGTTTTCCAATTCATTTTTTTTTTTTTCTGGTACCAGGGATTGAACTCAGATCTTGGCACTTGCCAGACAAGTACTTGTGCTACTAAGCTATATCCCTGGGCCATACTTTCCAATTCTTAAATAAAAGGGAAAGATTGCATTTCAACCTGCCTTTGAATATGATTTTTTTTTAACGACAGGGTCTACAGGGTCTCACTACATAGATCAGACTCATAGTGATTCTCCTGTTTTCAGCCTCCCAAGCTCTGGGATTGCAGGCAAGCTCCACCACACAAAGTCTCAATCTCTGTCAGCGAGCCCTAGGGGTGAGATCGAACTACAGCCCCTGTGTTCTGCCTAAGCAGGCGATTTAATCCACTGAGCTATCTGGCTGGCCCAAATATGAATAGAATTTGTTGGTGAGTGAAAATTATCATTGAGATTATTACATGTTGAATAAGGCAAAGCTAGATGTACACATAATAAAAGGGCTAAAGCACAAAATTATTTCCTCTACCAGGTATTTCTTGGAGTTAAAAAAAAATGTATGTCACATATACTTCTGGAGAAACCGCTTCTTTTTGGAAAAAGTTTAGTAATTTCCAAAGAAGAAAACATTTATTAACATATGATAATCTTATTATTCCACTCCCAAGAATTAACTGAGACAAATCAGATGATAAAACTATGTAAAGAACTTCCACATTCATCTTCGCAGCAACATTAGTTATAATAACCCACATCTAGAAACAATTGTCATGATCATCAACATAAGAATGGAAATGAGCATGTTCATTTAGTAAAATGATGCTCAGCAACCAAAAGACATGATCTTTCCTATAACTATGGGCAAATTTTCAAAACTTATGCTGTGTAGAGTTCACACAAATAAACATGTATCATATGACAGAATTTTTGTAGCACTTAGCCACTGAAAAATAATGACTTGTGGCAGGCAACAGATGCGTCGTTTCTTAGGACGGAGGGAATGAGAAATGACAGAAAAAAATGCACCAACTAGGAGAAATATTTAGAGGTAAAGACAGTGATTGTCTTGATAATGTCATAGTTTTGTCCATTTATATGCACATTACAAAATTTACCAAATATATGTGTTAAATATGTACACATTATTATTTGTCAACTACACTTCAATTTCTATTTTTTTAATGAAATGTGAGATCCCCTCAGGGAATTCTGTCCTTTCTGGGGACATAAATATCCTACTATTACTAATTCCAAATTAAGTAGAATACTTATTGGGTATTATTCTATTATCAGGATAGAATAAAAGCATCAGAAAAAAGTTTATTTACAGTAACTGGCGAGGACTACAGCTTTTTGTTTTAGTTAACTAATCACACCTTGCATCTGTCTAATGCATGAGAAGGCTGGAGACACTTGCTACGATTTAATTTTAATGTTTAAGAAAAATGAGATATTAAAAGCCACGCCAACTGAAGGATGTGACGATCATACAGCAATTTTTATTTTTTAGTGTCTTTGCACCAACTTCCAACATTCACTTTTGTACTTTACTTGGGGTAGCTTTGGTCACACGAAGCGATACTGTGCTCTCTGTAATTATCACTGAACCAGGACACTTTTGGGTTAAAAGTCTCCCTTTAATTAATGTAAAAGAAGAATTGTGAATGAGGTTTAACACAACTCATAATTACCCATGCTCCCCTTCCCTCATGTCTTTGTGATTTTTTTCATATTACTAATTTAAGCTATGATGGGTCATATAATAATATTTTCTATACTCTTATATTTTTGAGTTCTTTAACTTCTATTACATGAGACTATAGAATGTTGTAGACAGAAATTAAATTTAAAAAAAAACCTCAAACCATCCTTTACTTTTTTCCCCAACACTACTAATTTATAAGATTTTTTCCTTTTAATGTCTGAATGGGTGGCACTTGACTTCTTCAACCAAGCTAATCAAAATAAATTGGAAAATAAAAGAAAAAATGGTTCTTTGGAGCAAATGATCATTACTTTGTTAAAAATGATCATAGCTTTCATATAAGCAAGTCCTGTATGAAATAAACAAAGCCTGTGTTTCAAGATTTTTAGAGGTATTCCACTGAGTAAGAGAACTTTTAAAATAATTCACTTATGCCATATCTGTCTTCTAAGGAGGAGCATGAATCATGTAGAAATAAATTTTACTGTCTGCTATTTTAAAGACTCTTGACTTCTTTCAAGGTTATGCTCAAAAACAGAGGATAAATCATAGTGCATATCATTCTCAACTCTCCTCAGCTTGGTTTGCAGTAATGAGCCATATCAGGTGGCCAGCAGTGTAAACACAGGAATGCTCAGAAGGAGGCAGAGCTGTGTATGCAAAGGAGATCTGGGATGGTTAGATTACCCGGACATGTGCACGGCGAGCACAGTTCCTGTACTCACATTCAGTTCCTGGAATTTTGTCTGGAGCTTTCATTTTGCTTCAGCCAAAAATAAACCCTATGTGGTGTATCTGTCCTCATTAAACATGCCCTTATCTGCTGATTGGAGCCTTCCGGAATGTGGCTCATACAATGTCAACATTGAAGCCGGTGGATGAAGTGGGCAGAATTTATGCAGTCAAAAGAGAATATTTTACATCTTCATTCCAAACTATGTCATGTCTGTATACTCAAATTTCATTTTATTTCATAAAATCTGAAATCTCTTTCCAAAAAGTTTCATTTCAGAGCCTGCTCAAGAGCATACTATTTCCAATTTCATATTTGCTTTAGGTATGTCTTTATTTAATATCATTAAAGAATAGCTCTCAGCTTTCAAAAATAAAAGGGGCTAAACATTCTTTCTTTATGTTATTGCTTTGGAATAATTAACATGTATTTCCACCTATCCAAATAACCTTTCCTTAGTACTTTCTTGTGAAGTATTTATTAGATATTTCCATTATTGAAATGCACATAATTGTTTTAACTCAGCTAATGAGTTACAGAGGAAAATGTGAATTTACCATATAAGGACCATACAGATGGTGGGAAATTTCAAAGATGGATTTACCCTGAGGTCTGCATTTTAAATTGCTATAAAGAAAGTTTGTTCTTTGGCTTAAAGCATTTACATGAAGGAGAGGAAAAGTATGAGCATTCCTGTAGGAAGTGTCCATACTACAAGCAGCTTATACATTGGAAATCTATGGGCTCAGTCACGCATCACAATATCATATATTTTTATGAGACATTCATCAAATTTTGGGGAAAATCCACAATTAAGTTTTAGGTTTTTAGATTATTAAAATTTTAAGGATCTCAATATCTTTCTGGTGTTATTCAAAGTCAGTATTTCCTGTTGGTGTTTTCACTTTTGTCAGTCCTATTTGCTGGGAGGATATTTGTAGCTTTTCAGTGTCCATCTTGACTGAGCTGCACCTTGTTACATGCATTTTCAATTTTAAGTTGTCCTTTGATGGTAGGATGAACCCCACTGAATTACTAGGCATTCACAGAAACTGAAAAAAGCCTCCCTTATTTTCTCATAAATTCTCTCAATTAAAGCATATATGTTATTTTTATCTCATGTATGTTCTTTGCACAAGGAGTTCAAACACTGTACCTTAAGTCACTGTATTTTCAGATCATCAACCAAGCAATGGTAACATTCTTCTACGCATATATTTGCACTTTTTGTAGAGCATACATTATGGCACGTAGAAATAGGGTAGGAAGTCCAGATGACCCCAACCACCTCTACCACACTCACAAGCTCTAGTGCTTTCTTATTTTCATAATTCACAACAAGATGCTTATTAATCCCCTTGCTTGGTGAAGAATTTGGGCCTAGAAAATTTAGTAATTTTTCAAACATAAAATGTTGAAATCATGCACGGCTACAATTTCCTCATTTTTTTCCTCTGAATTCCATTTTACTCAAGCAAATTACTTGAAAGCATGAATATTAATTTCTGTTGATATAATTTAATATTCAAGACACCTGACAATACACATTTGGTGATGAAAAGAATAAAAAAGTGTTAGCTCAGATGAGGTTATTAAACTCATACAAAGGAGTAGGAAGTTCAAATACAGTGAAAGGTTTTCCTTCACCAGAGCCTTTCAGTTGGCTTGCTTTAAATGTGAAGGTATTCTCAGTGCAGTGAATTCCAAGACTCTGTTCACCTCCAATGAAACAATTAGATTTCTGTTATATTAAATATGCTTAAATTCATCATGGTACTGTGCTCAGATATTTTGGAGGTAATAATATTTAATACACTTTCTGTCCAACTGAGTCAAGATGCAAAATTTTCAAGCAAAATATTGAATAGCTTGCTCAGTGGGATTGTTTCAGTATAAGTAAAATTGTAGTTAGTTATTTTCCTTCTTCTTAAAAATAATTATGTATCTGCTTTAATGAAAAACTTAAACTGATAAAATCTGCTAATTTTAAGTTATTTGAAGCTTGGTATATATCCTAACCCATTGAAAGAAACACAAATAATGTTTTTGTCTAGAGAGTTTACAGCTAGAAATTTAAGAATCGGTCGGTATTCTGTTTCAGAATGCCCCAAAGTGAGACAAAGAAATTCTACTCCCATTTTAAAGTAATATTTCACTGCTATTGGCTAAAAATAATGGTTCTGTCTTTTCAAAGGGACCATAAAATAGAGAAATAGACAGCATGGGCTACTGAAAAAATTTTAGGGCTTAAACCCTGCTTCCTGAGGGGAGGCATGTTATCATCTATAATGTGCTTGATCTTTCACAATTTCCATAGGGTCAGAGACCATTATAAAAGGAAAGCATGGACTGAAAAGTATAAAATGAGCTAAGAGGAGGAGAGAAATGTACCTTTAAACCCAAAGGCTTTTTGTTCGTGTGTTGCAAATCAATCATGCCAGCTGATGTGGTTATAGGTTAATTCAGATGATCTGTTTTCACAAGATCCTGAGAGAATTCTGGCCATAAAAGTACTTGCCCCTCCTCTCCAGGAGGAATGAAAAGTAAAGTGAAATTAAATATATATATATGTATATATATATATTTGCACATTAAATATAGATATATGTTTTTACACACATATATATATACCCACACCACAGAAATTAACAGTAGAAATCTTAATTTAAGCATTTCTTATTATAAGAACAGTATTTCTCTTTTCAGTAGTCTTTGTTCAAGTCAGTTGACATGCAGTGAAATGTTGACATACATGACATTGAACTATCTCTTTAGAGAACGCCTATAGAGAAAAGAAAAACTGAATTTCTTAGATTTTTTCAAAGTAGGTCTCATTTTAAAGATGTTCCATGATAGGTGACTTCCACTAGGCATGATAGTCTCTTGCCTGAGTTTTCATTTCACGAGAGAAATAACAAAGTTGCAGCTCTAGAACAACGATGGTTGAAGAAAACTTATCAGTTGGTTTTACCAGAACATGGTTATTTATCTTTCTTTTAGCAACACATTATGAACAAAAATTTGTAATGTTTCCATAAAATTAATATGTCAGAGCCTTTAGAACAATTATATTTCACAGCTAAGAGAAATGATGTTTTGTTTACAGTAAGCATCAATTTTTCATTTCTCCCTTCCCATGGGACATAACATAAATCAAAACCAACTCAAATGTTTTTAATTTCACTGAGTTCAGCAGCTGTTCCCAAGAACTGCAGTTGCCACAGAAGAGGGATTTTTGAGTCACTAGTCAGATAGACAATAGAGCGAGATCCTGTTACATACCACGATGCTCACTGTGCATATGCCCTGCTAGAGTTCATAATAACAAAGAATTGTGTTTACTTAAACTCACAGTTTTGCAAAACTCAAACAGTTATGTAATTGTCCCTGCAGCACTGTGAATCATGGCGGTGAAACGTAATCAATTAGTGCCAAGCTCTTTTGATGTGCTCTATAGTGGGTTAACATAACAAATGACCCATTGAAGAGCACTGGGCTCCACTAGACTGCTTAAAAGGAAATTGAGTTCAAGTGAATATTTCCAACAGTTGATTTTGCATGTTTAGACTTTATGCAGTTCCTAAAAAATGTGTAATTAGGCTATGCGCTTAGTTTTCCAGAGCAAAGGAAAGTAAAAAGGAGAGTTTTATCTGAATAACAACCACATCTTTCTTTTTCAAGTAAAGAAATGAAAAAGCAAACATATTAAAGTAAAAGGAGCATTGAGAACTAGACTTCATGATTTGGAGTGTTAAGATTTAAGATTACCACACTGATTATGATACTTTGTCAGTTGCCCTGTTGTAAGTCTGTGATTTAAGAACTGAGCTTTAGTAAGATTAAAAGTACCACAGAGCACTTGTAATGTTTTAAGCTTTGGAACACATTTTAGAATAGCCAGAAAAGATGGCAAATGTTGACAAGCAAAAAGGCTAACAAAGACAGAGCTAATTCGAAGCCAGTGATGCTGTAGCATTTGTCATAGGTTTCAGAGTCCTCTTTGAATGTCAGTTCTCTTTTAAAGAAGACTAAGTCCAATGGCTTTTTTTATTTTTATTTTATTTTTTTATTTTATTTTTGTGGTAGCAGGGCTTGAACTCATGGCATTACACTTGCCAGGCAAGCGCTTATTCTACTGAGCTATCTCCCCATTCCCAATCTCTTTCAATTCTTGAAAAATAAGAATTATTTCATTCTCCTGAAAACCTAGGTAAATTGCCTAGGTATCCACAAAACTTATCCAGGATGAAATAATCGGAAGCAACAGGTTACCCTAGTGAATGAGCAAGAAGTTACCCTAGTGGATCTTCATTTTTCTTACTGAAATGAAATGACATTTTATTTTTATTTTTTTATTTTTTGGCAGAAATGGATTGAATTCAGGCCCTTGCGCTTGCCAGGGAAGTGCTTATTCTACTGAGCCATCTGCCCAGCCCTGGAAATGACATTTTAAAATTGCAATTTCCCTGCAGTCTGTACGCATGGTGCTACCATCGATCAATGAATTCTGCTATGTGTAATGAGTGGCGCACCTGTGCTATTACAAATATAAAACTATGCAAAAGATGATTCACCTTCAGGTTGAATATTCTAAAAGAAATTGAGTATTTATACATTATTAAATTTCACTTTGACTTTTAAATGAGTCAATAAATAAATATGTGTATCTGTGTTAGGTCACATATACCTTGTGCAATGCTTCTCATTAAAAAAAAATCTTTTCACATAGCTTGCTATAAGGGGGCTTTCCCCATATACAAAATCAATTTGAAAATATGATTTCATTCTTAAAACTAAGTTTGATATTCAGATGGAGCTAATGTGTGTATGGATTTATACTTGCTTATATCCATGTTTTTCATTATTTTCCAATATTTATCAATGTATGCACATGTTAACCAAATCATTCTAATTTTAAAAAGGAAAAGTAATGATACAGAAATTTGCGGATTTTTGATGATTTAGTGAACAAAGTCCACTGACTTCAAAGTTTGGGTATTTTCCTCTTTTAATTATTGTTATGGGAGAATGATAAATAGCAAAATGGACAGTGTTTATTTTTTTCTTCTAAATCAGTTTGAACTTTTGTTACTGGCATTTATAAATCATGAGTGCATGACAATGGAATAAAATACTTACTCAAACTTAAATTGGTGATGTATAGTCCTACTTATTCATTTATTCATCCTTATTTTTCAATAACTATGTGTATCAAGAACTATTCAAGGCACTAACATTACAGGAATGTTCATAACAAAATTATATGAACTTCTTTCATTATTATAATTATCAGTTTGAAAACAGTTTAAATCTAAGTTCTGGATCTAAAACGATAAGATGTCAAAGTCGACTAATCTTAATTGCCCAACATCAGCTTCACAAGGTGAATGAGTACCTTTGCTTTCTCTCCACATGCTGTTGGTCAAGAATGTTTACATTGAGGCCAATGAGATAGCTCACCAGTCTAAAGTGCCTACTTAGGCAAGCTTAGGCAAGCACAGGGACTGTGGTTGGATTCCTACACTACATGCCCTGCCAACCTCACCCCGAGAGAGGGCTGAGCCAGTCAGAGTCCAGGTGTAGTGGTGCATGCCTGTAATCCTAGTGCTGGGGAGGCTGAAAGCAGGAGGATTACCAAGTATCCAAGGTGCGTAGTGAGACACTGTAGCAACCAAATACATTTAAAAAAATTAGATTTCTTGGTTGTATGTGAAAAACATAAAATGAACTCTCAAAGCAATAAGTGTAATTTGGTAGAACTTAGTCAGTTTCAGCCTTCAACAGTTTTCTGGAAGGTCATGAAGTAGATCCAGAAGAGCCCAGAAGTCACTGGTGTTTATGTAGGAGTAAGGTGTTAACAACCGCCAACAAGACTGACATCACGCTAGACAGTGAAAATAAGAGCATCCTTGAAATGCCCTTGTATTGGGACCCAATAAAAGGATTTTGGGAGATAAGTGAGGGTGTGGCACAAAGACATGATCAGAAAAAGCACTTTATCTGACAACTTTTTGTAATACTTGGTAAAGAAGTGTCAAACCTCTAAGACTGCCATAGAAAACAAATAAATGGCATAGGTTAAGAATAGGTTTGAAGGGGCGGGGGAGATGGCTCAATGGAATAAGTGCTTCCCTGGCAAGCACAAGGGTCTGGGTTCAATCCCTGGTTCCACAAAAACAGAAGAAGAAGAAAGAAGAAAGAGGAAGAAGAAAGAAGAAAGAGGAAGAAGAAGAAGAAGAAGAAGAAGAAGAAGAAGAAGAAGAAG
>NDGN011553315.1:5879-16705 GCA_002564285.1 Tympanoctomys barrerae | reverse complement strand
ATTCGATATGAAACTGTCTAATTGCTGTTTATCAATAAAATTCTGAAAAAAAAAATAAAGACCCCATTTAACTCCAAAAAAAAATAAAAAATAAAAAATAAATAAATAAATAAATAAATTACCCAGACTAGACTTGAACATGGGATCCTCCTACCTCAGTCTCCAGAGTGGTTGCATTACAGATGTACATTACCATGCCTGATGTATGTTTTGTCTTTTTCCAAGTGAGTATAATAGTTGCCAACTCAAGCTATAAGTAATTTAGAATCTGACATGGAATATTCTTAAGAAGAGACTAAAGTTCATTATTAATTTTAACAGAAGCTTGATTGCTAATTAGTTCAAATCTAGCAATTTAAAAAACCATATGGTTTTGTATACACAGTACTGAGGAATATGACTTTGGTCACCTTCCTGACATGAAACTCCACTGGTCTTATATTTATCTGACCCTCTCACTTATGATTTCACTGAACCAACTCTGTCCTTTTTTGGCCAGAAGTCTCACATTTAGATACATCCTCAGTTTTCTCTTACTTAAAAAATATTATTTTGAGGGGCTAGGGAGATGGCTCAGTAGAATAAGCACTTCCCTGGAAAGTGCAAGAGTCTGAGTTCAATCCCCAGTTCTGCAAAAAAAAAAATTAATACAGGCTCAGGATGAGTTGCTAGTTGGACTTCATTCCTACACTTGCTTTGTGTTTTTATGGCTCCCTTACTTCTACCACAGTTTTTCAGCATAAATTTTAAATTTCATTTCACCAGCAGCCCAGGGACCATGGTCAATTTCTTACATACCTGGAACAGCACCCAGTGTCCCCCTTTGCTGAGGAAAAGGCTGGTGGGTCCAGGCAGACTTTGGGAGGGCCCGTCCTCACACAGAGACTTCCTGCACATTCTTCGTTCCTGTTCATGCCTTACACTGCTCCATCACTGTGGGAGCTAACCCACTGATTTATTGACCTCTTCTCAACCTGTGTGGTGCCAAGGAGGAGCCTCATAAAAGGGCAAATCAGAAGGTCATATTACTCAGATATCCTAGCAGATGACCAGAACTCTAAAAGCACTTACCACTCTTTTGATTCTTTAAACTAGACCTAAGAATCTGTTTTGGTGTAAGAAATGCAGCTATAATGCTAACTATAAAGGCCCCCTTGATGTATTTGTTGTCATGACTATCAACAAAAGTAATGATTTTAAGCAAGTTTTTTTAAGGAGACCCAGCAAGAAAGATATTTTCTTTTTCAGTGTACTGAGTGGTAAAGGACCAGCAATCACCACTAATGGACTATATTAGGCCATGGTGTTCACCATCAGTTTTCACTTTCAAAGTCTTCTGTGTTTAGTTATTAAAATGTCAATTTTTCAAGTTCCAGGGTTAAACATGGAGAATATTCCTTGGCTTAAAAATAAAAGCTGTATTTGGGCATTGTAATTTAGAATATTTATATATATATATATATATATATATATATATATATATATTATTTTTTTTTGGCAGAACTGGGGATTGAACTCAGGCCCTTGCTCTTGCCAAGGAAGCGTTTATTCCAACAAGCTATCTCCCAAGCCCCAAGAATATTATATTTCTAAAAGATACCATGGAAGTTAATTGAGTATGTGGATTGCCTGTCTTATTTTCTTGTTCTTTGAATCACAACATAAAATATCAATGGTAGCTGGTAATCATGGTGAAGAGAGGAAGATGTGAACTTTATGTTAAAAATTTTTAAGAAATGTCTCCAAAAGAAATTATTTACATCCTGTTAAGTTTTACCAATGAATGAAAATTTCAGTGACTACTTGGTTATTGGAGGATGGAAATGAAAATATTCTAACTACTTTTTCCAGTAAGACTAAATGATGATGAAAAATATAAATTATGAGAAACTGATGAATTTATGGTTTAATATGAATGGAACCATGAAGTTTTATATAATTCATCTCTTATTTGGGGACCCATTCTGATTCACTGTGAATAGGAACATATCCAAACCTCAGTTCATAGGAATGGAATTAATATTGCTGTAAAAACAAGGTGGGGGTGTGGGAGTCTGGCTAACAGGAATCGTTCAGCTCAGCATCCATGTGGATCTTGTGACTCATTCCAGGAAAGAATTTTCCTCTGCCATTCTCAGAAGGGACTTGACCACTTCTACCAGCCAGTAGCCCAGCTCTCTATCAAGCGCTTTAATACCCATCAAGGCTCGCTGGAAGAAGTGTATCATGACTCGTCTTGTATTTGACGACAGTGGGTTGTGAGACAAGAAAGATTCTGAAGAAGTTTTTCTCTTCCTCTTACATTTTTTTTTAAAAAATTAAGAAAGCAGTTGGAAAAATAAAACTGTGGAAAAAATTCAGTGTTCTTTTCAGTAAAAGAAGCACTACAGGAATTAATTTTTTTTTAACCACAATCAGTCTTGTTTTCAAATAAATATGATACATGCATTTAAAATCTTTATGATGGGAGAATAAAAGTCATATGTTTCTAATTAAAATAATTTTTTTTCAATCTCCCCAACAAGCACATTATTTCAGTATTCCATGGAAACCTGAGGAATAAGTAAGGTTTTGTTTTGTTTGTTCTTTTTTCAAAAGGGGGGGTACTGGAAATTTTCCAATTTGTTCAGAAGAAGAAGGTTACTTGCTAGCTGGTAGAAGCAAAATTTTCTCTCATTCTATCAGATAATGCTGCAGCAATTGACCTTCACATCTTAGTGGCTAAAAAACCCAATGTCTCACTTCTCATTTATGCTCCTGAAGTATACATCCATGGTTGTCCTTGTGGGGGTCACTAATCATCATTTGGGAACTTGTCACTATCTACTTTTTGATGAGAATCTTGCTGTGTGAAAAAAGAGCCCCAGGAGTTTTTACATTAGCAAGTATCCACTTTGCCTTTGTCTTGGTTACTTTTCTCATTGCTGAGACAAAATACCCAACACCCAAAGTTAAAGGAGGAAAGGATTCCTATAGCTCACAGGTTCTTGAGGCTTCAGCTACAGTTGGCTGACTCCAAGGCAGGGTAGCAAAGCAGAGGAGAGGCTGGGTGGCATGACAGAGGAGAACCAGAAGGCAGCAAGAAAGCAAAGTAGTGAGGAAGCAGCAGCAGCAAGGGACACCCACAACCTTCATGTTGTCCCTTATACTCTGTCCAGGCTACCTGGCCTTAGAGAACGCAGCACTTATACCCACCACCACTCCCTTAATGCTAGCACCCCACCATGAATCAATCCCATCCTCCCATTTTTAATCCGAGCATCACACCCTCTAGATCAAGCCACCTCCCCAAACCTCCAATTATGACCACATGAGTCCTTGGAGAACGTCTAGATTCAAGCTGCAACAGACTCAACCCACATTGGCTGTTAGCCAGAACTCATGACATGATACCATCCAACCAGAAGAAATGCCATACACTGAAAGTATTTTATAAACTGTATTAAATGAGGGCAACATACAATTATTCATTTACTTGCATTCCTTAGAGATTGGCCTGTAATTATTTCTTCTTGGCACAGAAGTGTGAATGAATTCTAAAATCACTTATAATTCATATGATATAAGTTATTCTATCTATTCCCACCTCCTCTTTGTCACAAACAACACTTTAGGTTATACATGGAGAGTATTTTGAATACGGGTGTGGTTACTAAGCCAGAGGTAGAACATTATATTTAACCTTTGATCTTCATATTTTTATAAAACAAATAAATGACTATTACAGTTGTTCCTTT
This sequence comes from Tympanoctomys barrerae, assembly GCA_002564285.1. Lineage (NCBI taxonomy): Eukaryota > Metazoa > Chordata > Mammalia > Rodentia > Octodontidae > Tympanoctomys > Tympanoctomys barrerae. Next base: position 12,968 of record NDGN011553315.1, on the reverse strand, counting down.
TAAATGATTTTACTTTTCGCAGCCAGTTATCGATGGTCAATTATGGTCCAAAAATATTAGGTGGAAAATTCCAGAAATAAGCAATTCATATGTTTTAAATTGCATGTTATTTTGAGTTCCACAGCAAAATTTGGGGTTGTCCTGTTCCATCCCAACCAGGATATGAATCAACCTTCTGTCCACGGTTTCCACAGTGTATGCATTACCCTTCTATTAGTTACTTGGTTACTTTAGATTGACTCTTAAGGTATTGTAGGGCTTCTGTTCTTACGGTTAGTGTTAGAGAAAGCTGAGAACAGTGCAGTTCAGTGCTCTAAAAGAAAGAAACATACCACATTAACATGGTGTTTGTTACAACATATTGCTACATGTGTCCCATTTAATTATGAATTGTTACTTTTAGTTTATATTAATTTATTATTGATATTACTTGTTGTTGGTTCCTACCTTATAAATTAAATGTATATGTGGATTGCAAGTTCAGTCCTACTCACACTTTGAGACACCCACTGGGAATCTCAGAATGTAAGCCTAGTAAACATGGGAAAACAATGTGGACATCAAGAAGTTGAAAATTTATTTTTTCCTCTCTTCCTCATTAACATGAAATTGCATATTTTTCAATTCCAATGCAGCAGAGAGATCATTAATTGTAAAGCACTTACTCCCAGGAGCCCATAAAATGTGACAACTTTCTGGTTACATAAAAAGAAATGTTTCCAGAAATTAATTATAGTAGCTGCCAAATTAATAAATCTTTTTCTTAAATGTTTAATAAATACATTTTCAGGATTTCACAACTATTTCAAAATGCACTTCAAAATATACTAACACTAATTTTAGAATTATGTCTCAATCTATCTTCAATCTGTTATGTAAACACATAAAGACATCTGGAAAGTTTTTTGAAACTATATCATTTTGAATTGTTAATGTTAAGAATATTAATTATAAAAAGTTGAGAAGGTGCTATGGGATGCTACTGCTAGTAATAAATAACAGAGCTAAAAGCGTTTTCAGCTTATCTCAATTTTCTTTTTTCTCTTTCTCTCTTTCAGTTCTTTGTATTGAGGATTGAATGCAGAACCTTCACACTGACCTATATCCAAGGATTCATTATTTTCTTTATTTTTAAAGCAGGTTCTTATTCAGTCACACTGCCCAAAACAATTGTGAATGTGTGATCTCCCAGCTTCAGCCTCCCAGAAGAGTAGGATTTCCAATCTGAACTTTTACCTCAAAATTTAACTCAAGTCATCAAACTTTTCTCTTTACCATTTAAGATGGTGTTTGGAGCTGTATAAACTAGTGAAGGAAAAGCAGGGTTGCTTTCTCTATTTTCAGGCTGCCAAAGAGGGGCAGGGGAGGCTGAGGCAGGGCAGTGCTAGAAAGCATTCCACATTTGCCATTGGTCTTTTTCTTGCCCTCTTCATGAGGCTTAAGGGCGCTGTAACAGACTTCTTGTGCTCCATAGAATGCAGCTTGAAATTTGCTATCGTGTGTAGCTGCTTAGTTAGCACAAAAAGTGATGAGATACGTAAAGATTAAGCAGTGGCTAAAGTATCACAGCTAGAGTATTGAAAGGTCCTGGTCTGCAATAGAAGAGTTTGGAGCTCTCTGAAATAGAGCGCATTGGCAGACTGCAAGTCTCAAGTATATTTTGGCAATATTTACTAAATAGACATGCAGCATCACAATGTGCCTACGTTCATTAGGAATCTACTTATTTCCTGGATAGAGAAAGACATCCTAGGTGTCATGCAGAGGATTTTAAAAAGCTACTTTGCCCAGGAGTTTGCTATCAAGTTGCAAAGAGAAAGACTGATAGGGTATGGCTCAAATACAAACTGCTAAATTATCATGGTCCTGACTCAACATGGCTGACTCCTCAAAACAACAGCATATCTTCCCAGTGACTGCTTCCTCCTCCTTCCTCACTCCAGCCCTGGATATAAGTTCCTTTCACCTTTCCCACCCACACAGGGGAGCCTCCAATCAGCTCCTTGTGTGTCGCTGAACCCACCCCTCAAACTCCAACTCTAGCATAAGTCCATAAAGTCTCAGGCTGCCTGTCTTAGCTCAGAGGATCTGCCCATCTCCCTGCCCTCAATCTTCTTCTCCATGTCTTTAGAGTTAATAAAGGCTCCTCCCACACACCTTATTTCTGCTTCTTTGCTGCACCACCACCACTGCCATCGCTGCTGCTGATAAAATTGACTTTTTTGGTACTGCGACTTGGATCGATGAGTACTGTAGCTGTAGAGGTATCCCCTGCCCTGGTTTTGAGTTCCTTCACTGAGAAGCCCTCTGTTTCTGCTTCTGTCTCTGCCACCTGCAGTTGGTACCTCACATCCAACACTGGTTAATCTTAATCCTCATTCATAAGCCCAAAAGCTATGCAGGTCTTGCTCGTTTTTCTTTCTTCTCATCTCATCTCAAAAACCATGAGCTCATGTTGGGACCTGCCGTCTTCCTCACTCCAGGACTCCAGGCTGTCGTTTTTTCTAGTGATGGCTGCTAAAGTAGGTGCTGCCCCTTTCCACTCATTCCAAATTTTAAAAAGTGAAGGCTTTTTGGCAGAAAGTGATGTCAAGCTTTTTTTGTCCTAATCTTTGGCTCATTTTAATTCTACCACCGTAGGAAATATTCTTCCCATCTTCCAAAGCACATGCCACTGGGTTGTCTCCTAAAGAACCTCAGCACCCTCGGATTTCCAGGACATGTCAAATCCAAATGACTGGGTTGTTACTGACAGATGGCTTGGCCACAATATAAACTCAACAATGGCAACCAATAGCCTGAAGAGGGAACTTTTGAATCCTTAAAACTTCTGCTATCACAATGGCAAATAGCCAGAAATCTTTTAAAAGCCTTTGTTAACTCTGAAAACACATCTCTCCCAGATTCCTTCCTCCACTATCCCCTGACTTACCACTGGTGCTACCCTCTACTTCCCTTAAACGGCAAACTCCACTTTGTAAGTCTCCTCCAACCTGGACTTTACTTCCCACCCCATGTAGCAACATCTCTGCCCTCTCCTTCTGCCTCCATTTTCTCTGTAGATTCTGCCACCTCTCTTTCATCCTCTGTATGGAAACCTCAGGTGCCAGTAGCCCTTCCTCCCACCTTTTTCCCTCTTGCATTCCATGTCAGCTCCACACAACTCCCCCAGGTGCACTGCCAGCCAGCAACTGTTCACCATGTGACCAGCCTCTGCCATCCTAGGGTCTCTCCTCCTGAGACATTAGAATGCAGGCTTGAAGTGCCCCATCACATGACTAGCTGCTGCCGTCTTGTAAGCCATGAGGCCATTTGCCACCATCAAACAATGGCTCCTCTTGTAATGTCAGAGGGCCATCTTTTAGTGCCTCATCACATGTTGGGCCACCACCATCTTGCAACCTCTCCTGGGATATATAGTAACTACAAATAAGAGACTTTTTATGTTTTTCAGATTCTTATAAGAGATCTCTATTAATTGACCTACAAAAGTTCTGACTATTCTTTATAATTATCAACTTAAAATGTTATAATTTAATTTGGTCAACAATATATTTGAGTATACTCTGATTTTTTTAAAAGATGTTCATTTGTGTGTTCTGTGTATTTATATGTTTATGCATTGTTCAATAGACTATTTGAGCTTTGGCATAGAGACTTAGAAGCATGCTTTCTCTTCGGTTATCAGCTGTTCTAAATGATATCAAAATTGGTTTATAATTAAACAAAAATCACTAAAATAGGGAGAGATTACTGGACAGGACTAATTGGTGGAGAGAGAGGTGGCCAACCTTTGCTCCTTAATAAGGAGCCCTCAATAATCTCCACAATCTCTTAAAAGACACCCTAATAATTTGATCATTGGTTAAAGGATAAAGTTATTTTAAAAATTAAAGTTTTCTAACAAAGGATGCTCTTGCTATACTAAATGTCGTCATGCATTACATATATACAACATTCTACAATATAACTGTTCTTTCAGATTTGAACATATGCTTTTCTTTTATGCTCTAGATTAATATAAAAGGTTCATGTCAAGCCAACATGAGTTCATCAGTCAAATGATAATTTGCTACCAAATATTTATGTGATATGTATGCTGTGTACATTTAGAGATATTTAGCTAAAATGGAGAATTCATAATGACTGTTTTTCTACACTACTATGTGTGAATATTTATGTCAAATTTCTCTGTAAAATTATGTTACTGTTGTCTATTAACATTCTACAGTGATTTAATTGCTAAAACATTCATGGTTGGTAAGAAACAGCACTTTATATTTCAAGATGCTAAATACATAGAAAAGTTTTCATAATTAAACTTATTGCTCCCATCTAAGTATACTAATGTAGACCCAGATTCTCCCAAAAATGTTATTAATTCCTATTTTATATCTCAATCTGCTTCTGACATTTTGCCAAGCTTAAAAAGACAGATCTTGGCCCTCAAACCCCACCTGGGAGACTTACTTGGCTTTTTGTGTCTTCAGTAATAGAAACAAAAATTAACTATACACAAATGCCAGCTTTTGACTTGGATACTTGGGACTCCCATCAAAGCAGGACCTTGGCAAGGTAATGCTGAGCCTAAGCAATGTTGCCACCCAAGTGCCTCCTGGATAGTTTCAAGTACAGCAAAGAAAGACACTGGGCATGAGCCTGCCCCAATCTGCAGCCACCACTGGGAACTGTTCCCATCTACAAGCTCGAGAGTCGCTAGAAATGGGACTGCGCTGTCTGCCAGAGAGTGGGTAAGTCCTCCACTTCCCTCCCCTCACAGGAGAACTCGTTGTAGGCAAATCCATTCATAGTTGACCTGCTTCATCTTGCCACTGAAGAGAAATGCTGGGCTTGGTGCCATCTATCTTTCCTGGAGATTTAACATATTTTCAATCCTCGAAGTCTATAGGATTAGATCCTACATGAATAGGCACTCACCTGGTTGTCCTCTCAACAGCAAAACAGCAGTAGAAGTCTCCATCCAGCCTACACTCCTGATTCCACATCACCTGAACCAAGTGGTACCCAACTTGACTCTACCCAACAACTCCTCTCTTCCTGATCCTGTGCCCTTGTTGCTTGAGTGGTCTTCACAACTCCTGTCGCCTATATATCTTCATCAAATTAAGGGTTCAAGGGGGCTGGGAAGATGACTCAGTGGAATAAGCGCTTCCCTGGCAAGTGCAAAGGTCTGAGTTCAATCCCTGGTTCTGAAAAAAAAAAAAAGAAAGAAAGAAAACAACAACAAAAAAACAAATTAAGGGTTCAAAAGTCCCAGGGTAACTCATATGTTGTTTTTCCATGTGGTTTCTGATTCCCTTGTAGGCCTTTTGTTCACTGCAAGACTCTGGATTCTGGACTGTTTTCCCAGACAACTTTTGGGTATCACACAAGATTTCTTTGATCTCGAATACAAGCCTTCAGTAGTGATAAGCTTCTTGTCCTGGCTGAAACACCTGGCACTAGCTTCTATATGGACACAAACCATCATCCTGTCAACATCCATACTCCCCTGTTCATCAGGAATCAGTCTAAGGGATTCATCGCCCCTTCATAGCAACTAAAACACAGGAATGATATGTTATGGCCCAAGTACAAACTGCTAAATTATCATAGTCCCAATTCAAATGGCTGAATCCCCAAAACAACAGCTCAACTTACCAATGACCCCTTTCTCCTCCTTCCCCACTTCAGCCCTGGATACAACTTCTTTTTACCCTTCTTGCCCTCACAAGGGATCTTCCAATCAGCTCCTGTGTGTCACTGAACCTTCCCCCTCAAACTCCACATCTACAAAAATCCATAAAGTCTCAGGCTCCCTTCTCAGGCCAGAGGATCTGCCCATTTCTCTTCCCTTGATCCTCTTTGTGTCTTCAGAGTTAATAAAGCTCCCCCCATTTCTGCTTCTCTGTTTCACTGCTACCACTGCCATCACCAGTGCTGATAAAACCTGACATCTATTTTTCTAAATCTAGCATATATCTATCTGTGCATTTGCAATATTTAATCCATAAAAGTTTATAGGCATCTTATCTATCTTATCTTCTATTCAACTTTCATTATGCCTCTTTGACCACTTCTCTGGTTTTTCCTCCTCCTCTTTATCTTCTCTATAGTCTACGTCATTTTCTCTTATTTCTTCTTTTCCTCTTTTTATTTCTCCTTCAACACATCTAAAATATCCCTGTAAACTAGTTAAAGCCTGGCATTTCTTTTAGCATATAAAACAGTCTTTTCTTCCACATTGAAGATAAAAAGATTAAGATGCAAATGAATGGCTTGGAGCAAGGGGTTATACCTGTGCCACTGGGTTTCAGCTAAAGTGCAATTAATCAATCCATCATCAAGTATAAGTGGCTTATAACAGAGTCTTTCCTGTTTTTATTGGGGCTAGTTGTGGGGAGAGAGAAGGGGAGGGAACATAGCAAAAGCCCTTTGGACAAATGAAGGGTTTGGGAAGAGGTGCATCGACAAACAGAGGGGTCTGGAATGGCTGAAGTCTTGAAGATTCAGCTGGAACAGATAGAAACATTCACCTGAAGTATCTGTGTGCTGCAGCTGCAAAAGGAGGGCAGCTCTGCATGATTTATGAAAGAGCGTCCATGATTTATGAAGACTTAACAAAACATCAGCACGCAGCTGACTTTCTCTTAAAGAGTTTTTTTCCCTGGGGACTCAAGGAGCTTGGAATGTAACGAGGGAAATGGAATCTACAACAAGAGATGATAAGGAAATGAGACTGTTTCTCAAACAGACATAACAAAATTTATGTATCCTGATACTTTGGTCTCCCTAGGCTTCTGTCAGACCTGGCTACTCCACTCCTGGCTCCCAAAACACTCACTGGAACTCTTCTGCCCCACCCTTCACCTTGTCACCCTCTCTAATGAAGATAACCACTCAGGATTTTCCCAGAACTTTTAGTTTTCCTAGACTTCCCAACTCTTTTTCCCCCTTCTTCTGTAGCTGCCAGTAGCAATCCTATGCTTTCTTCAAATTATAACATAGGATTTTTCTTAACTTCAAATTTTTATAGCACTCTGTTCATAGTTCAGTTATAGTATACTATTGGCAAACATGCTCTTATTA
>NDGN011553313.1:0-12995 GCA_002564285.1 Tympanoctomys barrerae | reverse complement strand
ACAACAATATGCAATGCATTAATTATTGTAAGTGTCCTACTAACCTGTTTTGAAACTGTCTCACTGCTACTTCTTTTGCAATAAAATTAATTAAAAGAAAGAAAGAAAAAGACTTAACACCTGATGCTATAAAACTACTAAAGGAAACAGCTCCGCAGCATGGGTCTGGGAAACAATTTTTTTTGAATACTGTTTTGGTTACTGTTCTCTCATTGCTGGAACAAAACATCCAACATCCAAGATGAAGGAAGGAAAGGTTTAGTTAGCTCACAGTCAGTGGAGGTTTCAGTCTACACTTGGCTGGCTCCAAGGCAGAGTGGCACATGGCAGAGAGCAACGGTTCATGGCAGAGGCAAAGAGCAGAGAGCAAAGGGAGAGGCAGCAGCTGAGGCAGCAGCTAGCCTCTCTCCCCTCCTTACATTGTGGTGCAGAGTATCTGTCCCAGAGCACTCACACCTATAATCCCAGCAAGGATCAAGAGTCAAGCACAGCTAGGGTATAACTCAGCTACATAAGCACCTGCCTGGCAAGCACAATGCCCTGAGTTCAACCCCTGGTACCATGAAAAAAAAATCAATCACAAATTCCAGAAGCTGCCCAATGAGGCTTTGAGGTGACAACTAGAAACAAACCATAAAGTTCCACCCCTGGGCCCTCACAGACTCATGCACTTTATGCAAAAGACACTTCAGTCCATCTCGAAGAATTGCCAAAGTCCCAACAGTTTCAGCATTGCTAAAATGTCCAAGTCCCAAGTCCCCTCCAAGATCAAAAACAAACTCTTAGCTATGAACCCCTGCCCAAATGAAGCTAAACACTTCCAACATTCAGTGGCACAAGAAAAACATTAGAATTCCAAAAGCTACAAAGAGGGGGCCAGGGAGATAGTGCAGTAGAATAAATGCTTGTCTGGCAAGCACAAGGGCCCAAGTTCAATCCCTGGTTCTGGAAAAAAAAAAAAAAAAAGCTACAAAGAACAGGGGAATACAAAGCATTGGAACCGACACAAGTCCAAAATCCAGCCTAGCAAACATTGAGTCCTGTAGTTCCATGTGGAACATCTGAAGCAGTCTGTGGCAACCGTGAGCTCCAAAAGCCTTCCATGGCTCTGCCCCTACAGCACTCTTGGTGGTGACTCCCATGGCTTCACTCTCAGGCCTGCTTTGCTCCCTTGTTGCAGCTTCTCTTAGACGATCTACATTTCTGGCTTTTCTGAACTTCTGGGCTTTCCACTGAATAGGCTTCTCCCTCACAGCTTTACACACTGCCCTCTCAGGGGCACACTGCCTGGACTCCCCAGCTTTCATCGGAAATTGAGGTGGAAGCCTTCTTAACCTCAGAACTCTTGCATTTTGCAGGCACCTAAAACCAACACCACATGGATGATGCCAAGTCTGCTGCCAGCTGGAGCAGCAGCCAGGCTTTCTGCTCTCTTGGCTGTCGGGGTCAAGTGCCCAGATCGCTGAGCACTCAGATCCTGATTCCAACTAACTCTCTATGTTCACTCCATCCTGGAACCTGGTGTGGCTGCCACCACCATTCTGGAACATGGGGCTCTGTGGCTTTCCCCTCAAGGTGAAGTCCCTCATCTTTGCAATTCTGAGGCTGCAAAGGGTGGAGACCTGCCCCCTCCAGTGATGCTCTCAGGCCATCCTTTCCCTTCTCTTATTCCTTCTCTGCAATGGAGATCCTCTCAGCTCTATCTTTACATTCCACAGCTTTATTGGAGCTTCATTTCTGGCCAACTCACAACATTTTAAATCATCCTCCTGAGCTCTTTTGTGCTTCATTCACAACATAAATCTGGCTAAAAGCCCCCAACAACTGCCATGCCACTGCCTCAATATTTAGCTGCTTTGAAATTTCTTTTCAAAGATTAATCAGTCTTCCTTGCATAATCTCAGTTTCAGGCCAAGTCTCTGGACACAAGAAAAATTCAGACAAACTTTCTGCCATGCCATAACACAAATCATCTGGAGTCCAACAACCAATGTAGTCTGTTTTCCCAGCAGAAACCTCCCCAGCCTTGTCATTATAGGCAGGATTTCCAACAGTCTTCTGGTCTTCTGAGCTCTGACCAGAACTTTCCCTACAGAACAACCGAAGCTGCTCCAGCACTTCTCTTGTAGGCAACATCTCTGAACCTTTCTTATCTCTTCCCATAAGCCATTCCCAAAAGTTTATAATTCATGTGGTTAGGTTTAGCCACAGCAATGAACTCACTTCTCTGGTACCAAATTCTGTCTTGGTTATTCTTCTCTCTTTGCTGAGACAAGTACCCAACACTCAAAATTAGAAAAGGAAATTTTTATTTAGCTCACAGTTACTGGGGGTTTCAGTCCATACTCATCTGGCTCTAAGGCAGACTGGCACATGGTAGAGAGAAACCTTTTGTGACAATGACAAAAAGCAGAGAGGAAAAAGGAGTAGCATCAGCTCAGGCAGCTAGCTAGCCTCTCTCCCCTCTTTACACTGTAACACAGAGTACCTGCCCCAGGCCACCCACACCCATAACCCCAGCATTGGAGCAAGAATCAATCACAAACTCCAGAAGCCACCCCATGACTGCCTGAGGCTTTCAGGAGACAAACAGACACAGACCATAACAAATACAAGCCCCAAAGTACATACAAAAAAAGTAAAACTGGACAAATGGAAGTATTTCACACTCAAATCTCTTGCATAGTAAAGAAAACAAGAGTTAAGAGGGGGGGGCCAGAGAGATAACTCAGTAGAATAAGCACTTGCCTGGCAAGCGCAAGGGCCTGAGTTCAATCCCCGGTTCTGCCAAAAGAAAAAGAAAAAAAGAAAAGAAAACAAGAGTAGAGAGATTACCTACAGAATGAAAGAGAATATTTGCAAGCCTTATATCTGACAAGGAGTTAAAATCCAAAGTATATGAGAAATTCAAACTATTAAACAGCAAGAAAACAGCATTTATAAAAATGGGCAAAAGATTTGAATAGTCATTAAAGGATGACCTAAACGATGATACACAAAAATGCTAAACATCACTCATCACTATAAAACACAAATGAAAATCACAATGAGGTAAATCATGGCTTATATTCTATATGCCCCCCAAAGCCTCACGTAATCATAGGTGTGGCTTTTGGGAGGTAGCTGGATCATGGGTATATGATACTGGGATTATGTGGTAGGGTCAGTGAGGTAGCTCAGCAGTCTAAAGCGCCTGCTTAGGGAAGCTTAGGCAAGCTCACAGGGACCACAGTTCTATCCCCAGCACTACATGCTACACCAGCCCTATCCCCAGGGTGGGCTGAGCCTTCCACACACACACAAAAAGAGTTTGTAATAATAGATTAGTCCACCAGTTGGTTTAGCATAGTTTTAGGTATGTCTGAATGAATTTACTAAATTCAGGAGCCCCACCCTGGGTATAAATGGCACCAACCAATATTCTTACAGCCTGGATGGAATAAAAGAAACAGAAAGAAGGCAGCGAGACTGCCTTGAAAGAAAGAAGACTGCGCTTGCCTACCCCACATGGACTATTTCTCCTCTGCAATGTCCTTCTGCCATGCCACCCTACCTTGGAGCCAGCCAACTATGGACTGAAGCCTCTACAAACTGTGAGCTAAAGTAAATCTTCCTTCCTTTAAATGCAGGTGTCAGGTATTTTTTTCTCAGCCATCAGAAAAGTGACCAAGGTATCACCTATCTGTAAGATTTGCTACTATCAAAAAAATTAAAGATAACATTGGCAAGGCTGTAAACAAGAGAACCCTGTACCTTGGTATTGTTTAAAATTACTATAGTATTGGAAACAGTATGGAAGGCCCTCCAAAATTTAAAAAAGAAACTATAATAAAATGCAACAATCCCATTCCTAGGTATATATTAATCAGTAGCAATGAGAAATTTGCATGCTCACATTATGTTAATTAGCTTTCTGCTGCTTGACATTTCCGAAGCAAATCAACTGGAAGGAGGAAAGATTTATTCTAGTTCATGGCTTCAGTTCATGGCACTTGACTTATTGCTTCTAACCCCATGGTAAGGCAAAACACCAAGACAGGAAGCATGCACGAGAGCAACGCAGCTCATGGTGGGCAAGAGAAAAAGAGACAATGGAAGGGGAAAGAGCTGGGACAAGACACAGTCTTCAAGGGTAGGCACCAAAGACTATGTCCCACCTCCTAAGTTTCCACTACTTCCCACTAGCCCATAAAATTCTGAACCTATATCAATGGGTCAACCCAGTGATGACATCACAGCCCACCTGATCTCACTACTTCTCCAAAGCCCTACTTCTCCCAACACTGCTGCACTGGGGAACAAGCCTTCAATGCCTGAGTTGCAGGGTCATTTCAGATCCAAACTATAACATGTAAGCCAAAAAATGGAAACAACCCAAATGTGCATCAATGGGTGAACCAAGAAAATGTGGCATAGAAAAACTAGGCGGTTTTATAAAGAAGGAGATCTTGTCATTTGTGACAACATGGATGACCTCAGAAGACACTGTTAAGAAAATACACCCAGCACAGAGAGACAAACACTACATGATCTCATTCATATGAAGAAGTCTCTTAAAGATGAACAGAAGCAGAGAGTGGAGTGGTTGTGACCATGGGATGGGGGAGCCAGAGGAGGCAGATGGGGCAAACAGGTTCAGAAGATCTATTGCAAAGCATGGTGATTACAGTTAACGCATGGTGTTCTTCAAAGTCACTGAGAACAGAGTCCATGTATTTTCTTCATAACAATGATAAGCCTTGAGAGTGTACAGTGAAACTTTGGTTCACACCCTTAATTCTTTCCATGATTCTGGTGGCAGAATTCATTCCACATTTCTAGTAGATACAGGTACTATGCTTACAATTCGGTTGCACCCACAGTACTAATGCGCATGTTGTGAAGCTTTTCTTAGCCTCTCCACAACATGTAGCTATAGCCAGGGAGCTGAGACGGGAAGATCACAGGTTTGAACCCAGGCTGAACAGCTTTACTGGCTTAGCAAGACCCTGTCCCAAAATAAAAAATTTAAAAAGGGCTGAGGATGTAGCTCAGTGCCAAAGTCCTAGGCTCAACCTCTAGTACCTCAAAACAAAAAGGTTTTCTTGCATATATATATACAATTTTTGTCAATTAACTATTAAATTTTAAACATTACTTAAGAACACAAATGATAAGAACAACTGAAGAGATACAGTATATTCTTGAAAAGGAAGATCCCCATATTGTAAGGAGATTCCTCTCTCTCCATGAGTTTATGAATTTAACCCCCAACTCCAGACTAACATAAACAAGGCTGGGGTTTTGTATTCTGTGTGTGTGTGTGTGTGTGTGTCTGTGTGTCTGTGTGTGTGTCTGTGTGTGTGTCTGTGTGTGTGTAATATTTAAAATACTAGCTACATGTGTTTCTTGTGATAGTATCAGGTAAAGAATAGACAATCATATGTAAAAAATATCTAAAATAGGCACAAAAAAAGCCTGATGAAGTAATGAGGGGCTGGTTATCTCTCTCAGTGAAGTGCTTGCCTACCAGTATGAGGCCTTGGCTTCCAGCTCCAGTACCCCCCCTGCCCCCCCCCACACACACAGAGGAGAAGACAAAGAAGAAAGGGAGGAAGAAGACAGATTCAGCTGGGTCCAGGGGATGAGCCTGTAACTGCAACATGTGGGAAGTGAACACAGGACAGCCATGCTGGGAAGGCCATTCTGGGCCACACAGGCACTTGAGACCAACCTCACCACTTAGCAAAACCCTGTCTTTAAAAAAAAAAAAAAAAGGCAATTGGGCCGGCCAAATAGCTCAGTGAATTAAGTGCCTGCAAGCAGACACAGGGGTCAGGGGTTCAACCCCCAGGCCTGCCATGCTGGCCCCACCCCAGGGTGCGCTGAGATGGCAATTGAGACTGGGCATGGCGGCATGCACCTGTAATCCCAGCTCTTGGGAGGCTGTAAATAGGTGGATCACTACGAGTCCAATCTGATATTGAGACCTTGAACATTCTGTAAACCCTTCCCTAAAATACAAAAAAGAAAAAAAAAATTAAATTTAAATTTTAAAAAAGGCAATGAACTACTTACTAGTCCAAGTATTCAAATACAGGATGGCCTCAAAACTGCATACTTCCCACTAATTTTCATGACATTATCATCTCAGGATATGTGGGAACACAGTACCTAGTATACCTCAGGTGCGGTGGTGCATGGCCATAATCCCGGCACTCACGAGGCTGAGGAGAAGGATCACCATGCAGTCAAGGCCCGCACCACACAGTGCGTTTAAGGCCATACTTACAATAGGAAATATAAAAATGACAACTTTGTCAAATGTTTTCAATACAAGAATTGACTGGTTGAAATGACACCAGCCCAAGCGAAGCTCTGGACAGCCAGTACACATATAGAAACATGGTCCGAGAGTCACGGGGTACGTGTTACATGGCTAATCCTTTGAGATATTAAAACACAGCATAAAGCCTTAATATTTAAAATACTAGCTACAATGAATAAACTGCCAGCAAAACAGCTTACAGAATATACACCTAACGAATAGCCATTTGGTACACAAGGGAACCAGAAAAACCAGAAACTAAACTCAGTAGCGAAAATGCAAATCACTGAATAGTTTGAATGACACCACTGAGAAGCCACGCAGGAGAAGTTAACGTCAGAGTCCTCTGGGGTTACTCTGCGTACCAGGACACAGACACATGAGTCAAAACCATAAAAGTAGGACTATAAGGAAAACCAGAAGAAATGGTTTTAAACTCAACTCCTATTCTAAGTACAACTCAAACTGTAAAACTACAATATAAAAGCTAGGAGATTTCCTTTATCTGAAAACTTCTGCTATGTATAGTGAAACAGAAGGTATATCACAAGCTGGGAAAACACCCGAGTCCAGACTACTCAAGAGTTCATCTATAATCTATAGGAAGATCAACCACCCAGAATTCATAAAGAACAATCAATAAAACTTCCCAGGGGGAAAAAAAAACTTTAGTCTTCAGTGTCTGAAAGGATACCAGGCTCATTCATAGCAAAGGAAAGGGTCCATGTTCCACAATGAGACAGATGTGTGAAGCCTGGTAACACCCAATACTGGTCAGGATTCAGGGCCAGCATTCTCACTATTTTGTTTCCTTTTTCTTTCTTTTTTTAACGTATTTGGTTAAAATACGTTAAACCAATTTGGTTAAACTACGTTAAACCAATTTGGTTAAAATACGTTAAACCAGGTGCATGCCGCCATGCCCAGCCTCTCTATACACCTGGGACTTGTGGTGATCCTCCTATTTTCAGCCTTCCCAGTGCTGGGATCAAAGGCATGCGCCACCATGCCTGGACTCAGTGGCCAGCTCAGCACGCCCAGGGCTGGGGGGGCCATGTAGCATGCGGTGCTGGGGATCCAACCCAGGTCCCTGTGCTTGCCAAAGCAGGTGCTTAGTCCTCTCAGTATCTCGCTGAACCTACTCTCACTCCTTTTTGTGGTAGGTACCAGCTCAGCCCTAGAGAGGAAGGGGAAGTCTGGCGATACACAAGTGAGCCCCCAGAGGTGTGAGGCTACAACCCAGCACGACTTATTCTATACACATGCTGCAGGGAGCTGGAGCACAGGAGGGAAAACCATAGTCATTACTTTGCATAAGGAAGACTGAAAGCACCATCGCAGATGATGTGACACAAGTGGGCACGTTCATTCCAGGGGACACCACACTGGCACAAGAAGAAAGGGGGCACTGTGTAGGGAGGCAAAGGTCCTCCTTCCCCACAGCAGCTCCCTGGTGTGTGAGGTGCGGGCCAAGGCACAGACAGGTATCACATGGCTCATCAAAGAAAAAGGGAATCGCAAAGTTCACATTGGGATTTGCCCGATGTACACCAAGAGGCTCTGGAGGCTTTATCAGAAAGACACCACAAGCAGCATCACCAGTAGACACCAGGGCTGGGCCCAGGATGTCAAGGCTTTTAACTTCTATGGCATCCTTCCTTACAAGCTTCTACTATTCAGCGATATACACACTGCAAAATCCTACAATAAAAGGGCCTAAATTCCACTGTAGACCATCTGCACTGTGAAACAGGACTCGGCAGTGAAGGGAACCCCTTACACAGCAGCAGCCCCAGGAACTCTGACAACAAGCAGGAAAGCCAATCCTCAGAGGCTGCATACTACATAATTCCTTTTCTACCACATCCTCTTTTTTGAGGGAGAAAGGGGATACCAGGAATCGAACTCAGGACCTTGTACTTGCCAGGCAGGTACTATGCTGCTGAACTATATCCCAGGTCTTGTGATGACTTTACAAAGAGAAGGGCTCCCATGTATTAAGGAGACACTGGGAAAAAATAAATTTGGGTGGAGAAGGAACTGCATGGAAGGGAGTTTCCTGGTGACACCACGGGAGTCTCAGCTGCATCCAAGCCTCTCCTGGCTGTGCTAGCCTACTAACTCTGCAACATCACTGGGGAAAGCAGGCAGAGTCCCAGGACCTCTGTTATGTCCTACAGCTGGTCTGGGATGCCCAGCAGTACTAGTGGAGGGCGGTTCAGAGTAGCCAGTTAGAGAACTCACTGGCTCCATCATCCTTCCTTCAAACACAGTAGACTTGGTACCAAGCCTACTATGAGAAGCTGATGCAGACCTCCTGAAATTATGAATGGGAGCAAACTGACTCTCAACCCTGCTTTGTACCTGCTTTGATATCTTGGGGAAAACATCACCTCTTGAGCCAAAGAGAAAACAATTCCTAATGCCCATCCCTGATCAAAAGAGTCAGACCAGGGTCACCAGGCCACTCAGCAGCAAGCTGCAGGATATTCCTTGGGATCCTTGTGGCACTTGGGATCCACATCCCACCCACCAGCACAGCGTCTCCATCTCCCCTGCCAAATGCTCGTCAGCTCCCAGTAGCCTGGCTGTGCCCACACCTTGGGAGCAGGCGGACATATGGAAAGCAGTAGGGCCTTAAGGACAAGTCCCCAGGTGGCAAAGCTGGGCAGGTCACTGCTCACTACAAGCTACAGCTTCTCCTCTTGCAAAATGGGGACAAGGCTGCTACTTTGGATACTACTCCACAGCGTCAGTGCCTGCCCGTGTGGAGCATCCGCTATTATTATCCCCTATCCCTGCCTGTCATTTTGAAGAGTAAAGAATCCCATAACACACTGGAGGCTGACCAGCCAAAAGGTGAGGCCTAAAAGTCACTGCTGTCCCCAACCATTACACATTTATTGAAGGCCCACTTTGTTCTCTTATACCAGGACCACAAAGACAGAAAAGACTGTCTGGCCCTGGAGGCAGGAACAGAAGCAGAAAACACAGAAACAAATTACTGCAATCAACAAGGAAGAAGCCAGAGCCAAAGACATTTTTTGGCATTTTGGGCTTTCTATCTGCCATGGCTTTCCCCAAAAGAAATACAGATGCCAGAACAAGCCAAGGTGCCAGGCCCTCAAAAACCAGCAGGGTTTCCTCATGGCACACTGGAACTGAGCTTTGCAAAGCAGGGTGTAAGTCACCAGTGGGGACCATTTCGGGCAGGGAGGTGGCCCCAGAAAAGACACCAACAGACAGACTGGGGACAGCCTTGAGAAGTGAGCCCAGCACATTTCCAAGGATGGAAAGACCAGGAAAAACTGCAATGAGGCCAGCTTTATGTCACAAGGACAGGGTGCCTGCAAGGATCCTCAGCCAGGACTGACAGAGCCAGACCGACACCTTGGTCAGATGAGCCAGAACACTAAGTGTAGTAGGGGGCCAGGCTGGAGGCTGAACTAGCTGCAGCACGCCTGCAACTGAAGGCCTCCTGAACCCTGTACCAGGAAGAAGCAGAACTGGTGTCCTCCCCAGCGCCAACCTCCGCCTCCCTGCCCACCTCCACACCACGCTCATTAGCGCCCCGGCTGTGGGTGACGCAGCAGGGGAAGCAGGCCAGACTGGAGAAATGAATCTGGCTCCTCATTAGCACTGCCTTAAAAGCCTGCACGGAGAGGGCAGCCAAGCCCAGGAAGGGGCTGTTGTGTTGTGTGTTTTTCAATGTTGGGAAAGATTGATTCTGGGCATTTGGCTTAAAAATACATCCCTTTCCAAAGACTAGGCTAGAATGAATTGTAGATCTGGGTGGAGGGCAGCCAAAGGTGCCAGGGGGCGGGGGAGGGGTATGCCCGTTAGCACTGATTTCTTGTGGTCCTCGGTGCCCACAATTCCCTTCCTTGGGACTCAAGGGCCTGGCACCCACAAATGCCTGTCCTCCATGTTTCCTGACCACACCCCCCACCATCAGTGTCCAGCTTCTGATGGTTGGCTCAGGCCCATCTCTACCCTGAAGACTGTGCCCAGGCTTAGCCATCAGCAATGGAGGACAGACAGACATGGACAGAGGCATGCCTGAGCACAACACCTGCCCCAAATCCTCCAAAACACCTGCCTCAGTGACTGAGCACCTTCCAGGGGCCTGAGGGAGTCACCCCCACCACAAGTTAGCTCCACCTTCCACAGGCCGGGACCAGCCAGCGACACCAAGGTGCTCACTCCACCCACATCACACCCCTCACCTCACTGAGAAGGTGTCTCTGATGCTCTTCAAGAAGAACATTACCCAGCACCTCTAGAGTCCTAAAGCCCTCAAACCTTTGCCACAGTCTCCTTGAGAATGTCATTTCAACAGGGAATGAGGCCAGGAATGACTCTTCATTGGCATAACAACCACTGTTACTAAAATGCCCTCCAACACCCAGGGCACCTTCAAATTCGTGAAGGTGTCTCCACTCTGGTTCTCAGCAGAAATAACGCAGAAGGAACATGAGGCAGACAAGACAATACAATGGTCTGTGCTTCGGTTCTGGAGTAACAGCACTGGGGTTGAGGTCTCGGCTGGTACTTCACCAGCCCTGCGAGTCAGTACTAGTTACTCTAGCCCATAACACCTGCTGATCTGCGTATAGAATCTCGCAAGTACCTGGCAGATACTCAGGGTCGAGAGACAGTGGCAGCTACTCCAATGACGGCCCGAAGACAGTGATGAGGGTCAGGGCTGTGCCAAGTGGGCTCTCCAAAATGGGAGGCGGGACAAGGTAGTCCAGTGATCAGTGAAGAGGAGGAGGAGTGCCACCAACCCTGGGAGCGGTGCTTCCTCAGCTCCCACAGTCCCTCTGAGCTTTGGGAATTCTCACCTACACCTGTCAAGCTTAAAGGGCCAAGGGCTTCTATGTCTCTAAGATGACATACTGCCATGTCACCTCCAGAGAGACTGATCTAAGGTCAGACCTATGCCACGAAAGGGCAGGGCTGAGGGAGGACCCGTGAGCGACACAGGAAGGATCCCTCAGCTAAGGTGCTACAAGGCTGTTCTCCTACCAAAACACTGCACAAGGCAGGGCCAGGTCCCAGGCTTTCTTTCTCTCAGGGGAAATCAGAGGCAGACAACGCAATAATCCTCCATTTACCAGTGGAAGAAAATAATAAAAGTTTATTGGACTGAAGCCTGTGGCCAGGCTCTCACGGGGCTAGCCATGCTCACTGGCTCTGAGTGAGGGAAAGCCACTCTCTCCCAAGCCTAGACACAAGCATTGCCAGGATTACAATATGCCCCTGAGGAGTGCAGGGAGGACCCAGCTGCCCAGATAACCCATCAATCCAAAAGATATACAGTGCTTCTGCCCGCATCACCACTCCATGAAGCACAGACAGGCCCAGACTGTGAGCTCTAGCCACAGGCTCGGAGTGGGGTATGGCCCAGACTCCAGAACCTGGCCCCACACAACCACCTCAGCACAAGTCAGCTGGCCCTCCACTGCTTAGCACACAGCCATGCACAGGCCAGGCCTCCCGCCTACCCTGGTGCCCAAGGACTGCCACGCAGCACAGCCTGCCAGGAGTCCCAACTGCAGGACGCCCCCAGAGCCTCCCTCTGCCTGCACAGCTGATTTTCTCACCCTACCTCAGCTACAAACCACTCGGTCCCCAGAACTCATCCTGTACCTCACTGGCATCCAGGGGTCTTTCCCAGGTATTTCCCCCCACACACACTGAAGCTTTGGTGCCCCTTCTGTGCCACCTCACAGTAGTGTCCCCAGGAAACCTAGAAGGGACTGCTGGCTATTCTGTCCTAAACCTCACACAAGGCCCTGCTTCTACAACCCTCACAGATCCACACTAGTCACCGTGACTGCAGGGGCCCTGCCAATGACCCAAAGCCCTACCACCAGACTACCTGTTGTCTGTGGTAGCCACCATAGTGGTCCAAGTCCTAACAGCAGCTACCCATACCCGGGAAGGAGGACTGTGCCAGCATGGTCCAGATTTGAACCAAGCAGAGTCATCTTCACAGCCTCAGACTAACAGAAAATCCTGCAGCTGGGACAAGGCCAGGGCATGGCTCTGACATGCTACCAAGGACAGGCTCCTGTCTGACATCTAGGGAACTCTGTACCCACACCTGCGCGAAGACCTCACCTTGACTCCTCAGGCAAGGGCACAAAAGATCTTCAGAGAACTTGTCAATGCACCTGGTTTGTTCTTGTTGGCAGGTCCCCTCTTCTGTGCCAGATGACTCGGGCCAAGACAACTCTTCCTGTGGAAGGTTCCAGATGGCTCTAGTGCAGCATTAACAGGAAGCGTGGTTCAGCCATATCACAACCTTTCACTTCAACAAACATTCCCTGGGAGACCATGGGCTCCAGGCTCTGGGCCACAACTGGATGTGGTGGGGGCAGACACGGAAGCTAGGACTGCAGAATCTACTGTGAGTGTTCTTCTCTGCCTGCCTCAATGCAGCGTGACGGGGTAAGATTAAGATGCTCCAAGCACAGAGTACAAATTCAAAATTTAAAAGTAACAGAGAACAACTGAAAGTAGCACCCTGGAGAACACGGTACTGGCCATGTATCCTCACATTTGGTCCTTCAGTCACTCAGCCTCCCATTCACATTTTTTGCTGTTGTTGTTTTGTTTAGTTTTGGCGGAACCGGGGATTGAACTCAGGCCCTTGCGCTTGCCAGGGAAGCGCTTATTCCAC